>PITA01010277.1:0-72837 GCA_004023965.1 Spilogale gracilis
CAGAAGCTTCTTTCAAGACACGTCTCCAAAGGCAAAGGCAACAAAAGTGAAAATGAACTTTTGGAACTGCATCAAAATAAAAGGCTTCTGCACAGCAAAGGAAACAGTCAACAAAACAAAGAGGCAACCCATGGAATGGGAGAGGATATTTGCAAATGATACTATAGACAAGGGGCTGATATCTAAGATCTATAAAGAACTCCTCAAGCTCAACAACCAAAAAAAAGATCATCACATCAAAAAATGGGCAAGAGATATGAAGAGGCACTTTTCCACAGAAGATATACAAATGGCTAACAGACACATGAAAAAATGTTCATCATCACTAGCTATCAGGGAAATTCAAATCAAAACCACATTGAGATACCACCTTACACCAGTCAGAATGGCCAAAATTAACAGGACAAGAAACAACAAGTGTTGGAGAGGCTGCAGAGAAAGGGGAACCCTCTTACACTATTGGTGGGAATGCAAGTTGGTGCAACCACTTAATAGTGTGGGGATTCCTTAAAAAATTAAAAATAGAGCTACCCTATGACCCTGCAATTGCACTACTGGGTATTTACCCCAAAGATACAGATGTTGTGAAAAGAAGGGCCATATGTACCCCAATGTTCATTGCAGCAATGGCCACAATCGCCAAACTGTGGAAAGAGCCAAGGTGCCCATCAACAGACGAATGTATAAAGAAGATGTGGTCCATACATGCAATGGAATATTACACCTCCATCAGAAAGGATGAATATCCAACTTTTGTAGCAACATGGACTGCATTGGAGGAGATTACACTGAATGAAATAAGCCAAGTAGAGATAGTCAAGTATCACATGGTTTCACTTACTTGTGGAGCATAAGGGGTAATATAGAGGACAGTAGGAGAAGGAAAGGAAATGTGAACTGGGGTAAATCAGGGAGGGAGATGAAACATAAGAGACTTTGGACTCAGAAACAAACTGAGGGACTTGGAGGGTGGGGTTGGGGGGATGGGAGAGCCTGGTGGTGGGTACTGAGGACACGTACTGCATGGAGCGCTAGGTGTGGGGCATAAACAATGAATCTTGGAACACTGAAAAAATAAAATAAAAAATTTTAAAAAAATAATAAAATAAAATAAAACAAAGTAAAATAAAATAAAATAAGGCCTGCCAGGGACTCTCATGTGACACGTTATCAATAGACTTTGGCAGCAGGAGCAAGAAACGGAAGAGGGAAGTGACATCCCGAGGACAGGGCCAGCTTACTGGTCGGTAGGGCGCTGCAACCCGGGGCCCGGAGTCTGGCCTCGGGGAACAGGCGAGGCTTCAGTAACAAGCAGGAGTTACAGGCGCCCGGGGCTGTGGGCCCCGTTTCTGCTCCTCCGATGATCCTGAGTGGAACCCCGAGCCCTGCTGTGGTGGGTGAGGCCTCAGGGTGGTGTCCGCGCCTTGTAAGGAGGGGCCCCAGGAGTTCGCGTCCCTCTCACCGTGCTCTGCCTCTCGAGCATCCCAGGAGAAGGTGGCCGGCCCGGGAAGAGGGCCCCGCCAGACCCCAGACCCGCGTGCCTTGATCTGGAACCTCCCGCCTCCAGAAGGAAATGTGTGTTGTTCAAGCCACACAGTCTATGGTATTCTTGTTAGAACAGCCACTAAGACACCCAGTTTTTTGTAAAAGCACACTCAGCAGTGAGGAGGGAGGTTAGAGCATTCCAGCTGAATTTCCCCAAATTCCGAGAACCAAGATGTAGGAGACATCGCTTTTCCCTTTCCCGTTATTTCAATCACCACAAATACTGTTCCCTTAGGCAGTAAAGTAAAAAAAAAGTAAGAAGCCCATTTGGTACCTTTATCCGTTAAGGCATTTGATTTAAAAAAAAAAAAAAAAGAGTTTATAATGTCAGTGAGTGAAACGGAGTCCGAGATGCCCCTGAGGCTCAGTGCTGTGAGCGAGAGCCCCACGAGAACTGGCTGGAAGCACCCTGAAAACAAAGGGGCTCATGCTGGCACACTCTGCTTCAGTTTCCTCATCTGGAAAATGGGAGTGGCAGGGTGGAGGCCTGCGAGATGATTCTCTTCCTTACCTCTTACGCCCACGTCCCAGTGCCAGCCCTCCCTGTGTGTCTCCTGAACCCCTCTGGCCCAGGTCAGGGCCAATCGGCCTCTCCTCCTTCAAAGCCCTATCCACGCCCCTGCTCAGGGACGGCTCCCAAGACCGGCCTGCTTACCTCCTCTCGCCAGACTCCACGCCTGGCATGTAGCTGCTGCGGGGACCTGCTGGCTTCCTGTCTGCACCCCAGCCCGGCCCCCCAGAATGGGAGTCCACAGGAGCAGGGGGGACACTGTGCCCGGCGCTCCAGGCGAGCCTGACCTAGAGCGTGCCTGTTTGACCTAGAGCGTGCTTGAACAACACAGTGCCTGTCGGATGCTGCCGACAGTCGGGGAGCGAGTGCGTCACTTTCAGGGTGATTGCAAACTGAAGTCCAGCCTGCGACCCCAGGATATTGCATAAGGCGAACGCAGGTCTTACGACAGAAATACGAGACCCAGGTGTGTCACGGCGGACGTGCTCTGCTTTCTGAGAAGCAGCACAGGCCGGTCCGACTCACCAGGGGCTTGTTCTTGTCCGCGAAGAGGTGCTTCTGCAGCCGTAACCTGTGTGTGCCATTCTCACAGCCCTTCGGCTGCAGGGAGAGAAAAGCACACTTAGCAATTGCCGAGGTGACAGCCAGCTGCCGCGGGGGGCACGGGCGCTCGGCACGAGCCTCTCAAAGCAGCTGCCAATGGCCAGTAAAGACGCAGGATTCAAATAAAACACAGGGCTGAGGGGCCTGGGTGGCTCAGTCGGTCGAGGGACCAACTCTGATTCAGCTCAGGTCCCGAGCTGGGGGCGTGGGACTGAGCCCGGTGCCGGGCTCCGCGCCGGGCAGTCTGATGGACGTCCTCTCTCTCCCTCTCCCTCTGCCTTCGTGCTCCTGTTCTCAATCTCGCACTCTCGAGTAAACAAATAGAATAAAACAGAGAGTTAACTGGGGGCTCTAGAGCCTCCGATAAAAGAAAGTGAGAAGAGGAGCCTTTTCGGAAGAATGATCCAAGTCTGATATATGAGGACATGTGAAGCTGACTGTGACAACTTCACTTTCCTTCGTGGCTTTGACATTTGAAAACGACCTTGAAAGGAAAGGCCTGTAGAAACAACATTGGGCAACATTCTTCTCTGACGAGAGGAACAGAGGCCCCTCCTAGGTCAGTAGACTGCTCAGAAGGCAGGGGCTGTGTGTGCAGGGGACGCGTGTATCCCCTCCCTCGGCTGGGCACCTCAAGTGGAGCTGCTGGGACAGCTGTAAGGGTTAACTCACAGCCCGACTAAACACGGATCCCTGTAAACTCTGAAATTCATGCTCATGGCAGGAAAACGGCTTTTAAAATGTTATAAAATATCAACTATAGTTTGAAGACAGTGGTTTCCAAAATTTAGTTTTTGTTTATTTTTGCTTAAGAAGGTATCAGAACCCTTCTTTTCAAATTAACTGTGCTCAAAAGAGTCATGTATTGATAAAGGAACGGAAGCAGGGCTCTCTGTCCCCCCGGCCCTGGCAGAGGAGACCCTACCCTGGGAGTGCCACCCGGAGTGATGGGCGGTGATGGGTAAGCGGGATTTACGCTGAGGAAAACGGGGAGCCGCGGGAGGCTGTCAATCAAGTCAGGGACTTGCTCTGACTCTGGCTTCAAGAAAATCTTCCCAGGTGAAGTGCGAAGCATGGGTTTTGGAGGAGCAAAGGGGAATGTTTTAGGAGCCTCAGAGGACAGACACCGGTGCCGTGGGCCGGAGTGGTAGAGGTGACATCCGCGTGTCTAGGAGGACTCCTGTGGATCTGGCCCGCCCACCGCGCGGACAGGGGTTCCCTGAGACGGGGAACGTGGAGCCCAGCAAGTGTATGGGGTGGAGGGATGACCCTAGTTGCAGCAGCTCTGTGCCCCCCAGGGGCCCCTGTAGGGATAGCAGAGGACAGAGGCCCATGTGACCATGGAGCTCAGCGGATGGCTCTGCTAGGGGGAGGCGCTGACCGCCAGGGCCCACGTGATCTCTGGCGGGAGGGCGCGGATGGGGGCTCGAGCATCTGGGGGTCTGGCAGAGGCGTGGGGCCAGCAAAGCCCTCTTTGTGGGTATGCAGGGCTGGTGCGTGAGAACCAGGACAGCATGGCGTCTGGAAGGCCAAGAAAGAGCATTGCATGGGGGAGGGGAAAAGCCTATCAAACACCAGCAGCGCAGCAAGTAGGGTAGGGGGCACCAGAGGCTGACCACACATGGCCAGACACTGTTGCTGGGACCGTGGTGAGCCGTTTCAGCGGGCCAGTGTGGGCCCCAGGGGAGGAGAGGAGCCCTGCAAGTGAAGCGAGGAGGGGGTGACTCGTGGGTCTGCTCTAAGGTAAGTGGGAAAGGGGGACACAGAGACTTCATCCAAGGTGGGGACACCACCTGGGGGAGTGACCCAGGGAAGAGGGAGATCAGAGGCATAGGAGCAGGGGGATGGCAGGAGTGAGACTCCCGCGGCCATGACGGGCAGGGCTGGACTCCTTGGGAGGCTCGGCCACACCCGGCCTCACGGCAGTCTGCACGGACACACCATGCTCCTTGTCTGGGTCTCCGCTGCCGTGGTGATGACGAGCCCTTCCCTGGCACTGCCACCGCTTCGAGGGCGGGACCTAGGCTCACACTTGTTACCCACGGACACTGCACAGACTAGACCAGGCTGACGACAAGTCATCAGACACCTGGCCGACGGCACACGGTCCTAGGAGACAGAGGTGGGGGCTGGGGGCGCCTGGGGGGCTCAGTCGGTCAAGTGTCTGCCTTGGGCTCAGGTCGTGATCCCAGGGTCCTGGGATGGAGCCCCACATCAGGCTCCCTGCTCAGCAGAAGTCTGCTTCTCCCTCTGCCTGCCGTCCCCCTGCGTGGGCTCCCTTTCTCACTCTCTAATAAATACAATCTTTAAAAAATAAAAATGTAGTGGGAAGGGGGTCCTTACCGCAGCCAGGGAGGAGGAACAGGCGATGTCCTTCGGGTCTGAAATAGCAAACGGAACAGCAGTGAACCCCAGGGCTGGGCACCCAAGAAATTACACCAGAACAAGACACCACCTGGTGCTTGACCCAATGAGCAACAGTTGAAGGAAAAGACAATGCCCACAGCAGCACCCGGCCACACACGCCCCGCATCCCTGTCCTCAGTCCCCAGGACACACGCGGGGTTGTGGGGGGAGCCCCAGCAAAGGCAAACCGTCGTGCGTGCGAAAGCAGCTTTGCACCCCGGGAAAGATTTCACACGGGACAAGTAAAAGTAAGCAGAGCGTGTACATACTACTGTGCCAAGCCACAGGAAGTACCCTGCAGGGCAAGGATCAGGAGGAACCGTGAAGACATGAGCAGGGGGTGACCTGAACATTGGTGATGGGTTCTTTCACACAAGTACAGGTTAGTGGGGACAAAACAGCTATCTTGATACAGAACAAAATGCTTTTTACCTAAATGCAAGGAAGGGGCGGGGGGAGGGATGGAGGGGGACGCCCTTCTCTGGAAACCAGGCGCAGGCCAGGAACAGCTCCGCCCCTCCCTCCACCCAGAATCCGGGTCTTTTGGGTAACTTTTGGTAAAATAGCTTCCCTGGGATACCACCAGCCTGGCTGGAGCCTGGCTGGGGCCTGAGTGGGGAGGAGGAGCTGAGGGTCTCTGTGCTCACAGACTCATACATGGATGCCAGGGCTGCGTGCAGGGGGGAGGTCCGAAGGCTACGGATATGCCTGCCATCCTGAGGCCAGTTGGCCGCGCTGCCTCCAGGGGAAACCATCAAGCCGTGTGCAGAGAAGCGCCTCCCCACAGCTCAAGGGAGGCAGTGGGTGGGTGCGGGGGGAGGGCACTTCCCCAGACAGGGCTACAGCAGAGAGGCCTACTTGGGGGTCGGGGGCTGTACTGTGGTGATGAGGTCCTCCTGCCTAGAGGTGCAGTCTGGTCTGCACACCACGAGCCCTGGGGGCCTCCTCAAGGCTCCCGTTGCGGGAGGGCTTCATCAGGGGCAAGAAAGAGAAGGGCCTGGAACACCGGGGGTGCATCCACCTCTTCTCCCAGGGACGCTCGGGGCTGCAGAGAGAGGAGGGCAGGAGGGAAGGCGACGAGCAGTGGGGACTGTGGCATGCTGTGGTGAGGGCCAGTGCATGTCCCACGAGCAATGGCCAGTCGTCCATTTAGTCGTCAGGGACAGGCTCACATAGTGGGATGATGGCGGCTGAGAAGACATGGATGTGTGGTATTTCCTTTTAAGAAAAGAGCTCCTGGGTGCCTGGGTGGCTCAGTGGGTTAAAGTCTGCCTTCCGCTCAGGTCATGATCAGCAGAGGATCAGGGAGCCTGCTTGCCCCTCTCTCTCTGCCTGCCTCTCTGCCTGTTTGTGATCTCTCCCTCTGTCAAATAAATAAATAAAATCTTAAAAAAAAAAAAAAAGAGTTCCCATGGTCCCAGAGAATAATGTTCAACTCCCTGGGTTCTAGGGAACCCAGGTTTGAGAAACAGATTTCAGAAGACCCTACATATCCCATTGCAAGAAAATGTCTTCCAAATGCACATTGTCTCTACAAGAAAAGGCAGTGCTCGTAATACACAATTTTTAAAAAAATTATCATCTAAATGAAAAAAAAATTTTCGCAACTGAGTGCCCAAGGACCCGGGGGTCCGTGGCCAGAGTATGAGAAAGTCTGAATGGGTGAGCAGGCACCTGGTTATACCCCAATCTCCCCACTCACTGTGTGACCTTGGGCAGGTCACCTACAGCCCCTGAGCCTCAAGATTTTCCCCTGGAAATCCAGGAAATAATACCCGCACTGAGCCTGGCATCGTGTCCGGGACACAGGAAGCCCGTACATGGTGGCCGCTTCTCCTCCGAGAATGTCCTCATGATGGCGCGGAAGAAGGGCACAGGGCACGTGCTCACTAATTACTAGGAGAGTCCGAAAGGTATCTTATCTCCAGTGCACTTAACAAAGAAAATCCTGGATTTTAATACAAGAGAGCAGGTGCCCAGCCCTGGTGGCAGCACATACTGAGGACGGGGCTCAGAAGGAAGACATCTGGTGGGAAGACCGAGAAACGCCAGGGTCAGGTGTCCACGAGACACATGAGTCAGGCACTGGGGAGCAGTCCCAGCAGATGCCAGGGGAGGAGAGCAGGTAGCCAAGGGTGGTGGGATGGGGACGGCCGATCCTGGGAGACAAGCTGGGTGACGCTGGGTGAGAGCAGGCACCAGGTGATGGAGATAAACCAGGTAAACCCAGGCTCTGGGGGGACCCAGTGCAGTGAGAAACCTGCCTCAGACCGTGAAAAGTGGGGGAGGAGGAGGTCAGGTGTGAGGAAGCCAGGAAGGAAGGATGGCTCGAGGTAGAGACTCTCGGCACGAATGTACCCCTAACCACAAGCATGTGTGGAGGGGGCAGGAGGATGGTGGGGAGAGCTCTGAGTCCAGGCCTCAGTCCCACTGTACCTGCCCTGCCCGTGGCGCCCCAAGTCTCCCACTAGGATCAGCTCACCGCCTTGCACTGAAGGTCAGGGGGAACTCGAGGAGCAGGCCACGCAAGCATAGGTCTGAAGGTACACACCTGCCCCCCACCCCCACCCGAGGCCAGTAACAGCAGGCCTCCCAGGACAGCCTCGCGGACACGGTCCCCGGCCTCAAGGCCTGGTGGGCCGAGGGAAGCTGAGAGATCGGATTTTGTCCCCCAGCGAACCAGGGTGCAGAGAAGCAGAGCTCCAGGGTCACTGCAGGAGCAGGCCGGGGACCACAGGTCAACCCCTGGATGGAATGGGAGGTCCCAACAGGAAGTGGGGGGAAGGCGGCTCCAGGAGAGCCCCGTGTGGACCCTCTCCTCCCTGTCCCGCCCCCTCAGAAGCCACAGCGTGGTGGCTAGGTGGGAAGAGGCTCTCATTTTATGACAAGAGACAAACCACAGCTTCCTTGTTCTTGGGAACCCTGCCCCGAGCGGGGGACGAGGCCCCACCAGGTAGTACGGGGCTGAACCGAAACAACACTAAGATCCGGGCCCGCCAGCACGCCTGCTCCCGTCTCCTGCCACACACCCCATTCCTCACTGCACTTCCTCCTGCACCCGGAACCAACCCTTCGCTGGCCGAGGAAGAGAAGAAAAGGGACTGTGGACTCTTGACCTCGGGCAGGACACACCCAGGGGCCCCGCGCAGGAGCCAAGAGGACACACATTGTTGTCCGGGTGACTAATGCGTAAGGAACAGGCTGGAGCGCCCCGTGACAGGGCTCTGTGTGCAGAGGGCGAGCTGGAGAACAGGTGACAGGGGACCTTTCCCGGAACTCCGTGACACTCCTCCAGTTAAACGCCGCAGGTTGGTGAGCGGTGAGAAGCTGAGTAAAACACGCCTTAGTGTCCCGGACGAGGCTGGCAGGTCGGAGCGCAAGGCTGAAACTGATGCCCAGCGCGGACGGCGTCACCAAGCGCCCAAGCACCCCTACCTGGGGTTAATACCAGGAGCCGTCTAGCACTGCATGATTTTATTTTGCTTTAGGCCAAACTGAAAAGGCAAATGCCTAATCCAGCTCCTCCGAAGAGCCTGGGGGACCAGACGCCCTGCCCTGTAATGGCTGAAGTGGCTTTTCTATCACTGAACTATTGCAAAAAATCCTCGCCACACAGATCCCTGTTTGGAAAATTAATTTCAAACCCAATTCAATCAGAGGTTTGATCTTAAGCCTAGAAGGGAATAAAGGATTGATTTTCTGCCAGAGCACTCTTCACTTGATTAGGGTATGCCGTCTGAAGTCACACAGCGATTGCATGATATTGTCTCAGATGTATCTCATCAGAAGGCAGACAAGCTGGTGAGAGACCAGGTTGTGGCAGCGAGACGGGTGAGCTGGGGCCGCGGCCCGGGGGCTGAGCGTTGTGGCAGGCCTCACAGGTAGGACGCTCCCGGCCCAAGGCGAACCACGCATGTCCGATGTTGGGGAGGGGTCGGGTAGGACAGGGAGGATTTCCACATCACTTACTCCAGAAATCAGGAGACAACAGAAAACCCAGCAAGAGTAGGAGAGAAAGCGCTCACAGAACAAGTCTACACTGGAAGAGGGAAGTCTACCCGGGTGGGGGAGAGCCGGGGGATGACCGGGGCCACCACGGGCCTGCGCTGGACTAACACAGTCTTTTCCCTTAACAACTGTCCCCCCAAAGCCCTCCCGGGGCGCCGTGGCCCAGGCCGTGTGTACTTACGCTCGATGAGAAACAGAAAGCACACGATGCCCATGGCTGCCACGATGGCCCCGGGAACAACGAAGGACAGGCCCCAGCACGTGGACACCCAGTAGCCAGCAATCAAGGAACCCAAAATGTTGCCCACGGAGGTGTGCGAGTTCCAGAGCCCCATAATCAAACCTCGCCTGCGACAGAACACAAGACGGCGAATGACGCTGAGAAATCTCTGCGCCGGCGGGTGCCCAGGACGCGTCAGGGGCACCACGGACATCGGCGGGACGACAGACGCGCCACTCCCGTGATGGGGACAGCCAGAGATGCACACACAACAGTGCTCTCATCGGACCTCAGTGGAATGATCATACCCCTCTCTCAGGACTTAGTGGGTCTAAGCTTAGAGGGAGGAAGCCTCTTTCCCTGAACTTCCTGGAAGGCCCCCCACATTTAAATCTGTGCCTTCATAATGTAAATAAATACAGTCATCTGAGGAAATACCCAGTCAGAGAGCCCACCAGATGCACGAAGTGGAGAATCCTAACAGGGCTTGCGCGCCGGGCTCTCGTTCTGCTTTCCTGTCTTGTTTAGCGGCTTCAGGCACTTCTAACCTGGGCCCTGGCCACGCGGTGCGTCACACGGATATCACCATGGGGTCCGCACTGCGGTCCCGTCGCCAGAGGCTGGCTGTGGCTCTGCCGCTCAGCGCGGGCTGACCCACTCAGGACCTGCCCCGCCTCCGTGCGCCTTTGAATCTTGGGGAGCTAGAGCTCCTGCCAGATGTGGGGCAGGGTCCTAAGCTCCGTGTTTCTTCCAGGCTCGCAGGTGCAGAATGACAGACTCGCCTGGCCCAGGACGGGGGTGGGGTGGGGGAGGGAGAGGGCGCATCCCGGGAGGAAGGCCCCCCTGGATTCAGCACCCCAAGTCCCAGAGGTTTCAATCACGTCCCTTCACAGAGCAGACTAGTAGAAGTGGCTTTTTCTGCAGTAAGTGTAAAGGGTAAATAGAAGGTGGCGGTCTGGTTTTCATCAGAATCTCAAAAAGTAAATGCTGCTGGAAGGGGGGCCACCTGTGCTCACCTTCCTTTTCCAAACCAGTTGCCGAGGCAGGTGACGACGCTGGGCCAGCCGGTCGTCTGCACCAGTCCGTTGATGATCTGAGACAGAGGGAAAGAGGGCTGAGCACCTTCAAGCTAGGCTCACAGAAGTTCACTCCTCCCTGCTAGGCTCACAGAAGCTCACTCCTCCCTGCTAGGCTCACAGAAGCTCACTCCTCCCTGCTCTTGGCACGTTTGGGCGCACAGCGGGGACTCCCACAAAAAGGTGGCATCAACACGCTCTTCGATGGGAGCTTCAGGAGCCAAAGATGTGTTTTAAACTACGTGTGTGTGTGTGTGTGTGTGTGTGTTCGTCAGAGTAATTGCGTGCAGTGAAACCGACAGACTGTACGTATCACTTCTTGTATCCTGACCCTCTGAAAGGAGCCCCAGCGGGACCCTGTGCTTGGGGAAAGCGTTTCTCCACTGTTTGAGAGTACTCCGAGCTTATTAGGCTCTAAGAAGGGGCTCAGGAAGGGCGAGCGGTTTGCTTTAGTCTCAGGAGCGTCGAGGGCAAGTTCACCATAAGATGGGAGACCAGATCCGACTGGGCTGGCCAGTCCTCCAGGAGCTAGGGGGCTGTGTGGGTCTGGCCTCGGGACAGCCAGGCTTGCCTTCCCTCTAGGAACACGCTAGGACTCTGGGAAACTGTTCATTCCTTCCCTCTAACTCTCCATTTTACTATAAAGGATGAATCACGGTTGTAATTAAAACACCCAAACTTTTTCAAGTCCTATGGCAACATTATAAAAAGCAAATTACACACAATCTGCTCTGATGATATGATAGCACCCCCGGGCTATGCGGAGAGCCTCAGAGGCTGAGCAGAGGCATCGCAAGTCATTTCCACTTGTAGTCAGTACTCCCCCACGGGCGTGGGGGGCGGCAGAGGGAGGGCTGCAGGAAGGACGGGCCCCGCGGGATCGGCAGAGCCTGCTGGAGCACCATGGGACTCTCTCCTCCCCACACCCTCTGCTGACCACTGGCAACCGCGTCCTCCCACCAGCAACTCGGGAGCCCTCCCTTCCTCCTACCCCAGCCACACCTCGCGTCCCTCCAGCGAGAGGTCAAATACATCGCAGGACACATTGCAAAGTCTCCCACGTGAGGGTGCAAGGGCTTGCAGGCTTCCTGCTTCCGTCCCCACGCTGGGATGCTGATGGGGGTGGGAGTGGGTCCTTTAAGAGGCAACTCCTGGGACTGAGGCCTGACGAAGAGGACAGGGGCTTCCCATGCCCGCCCGTGCAGCCAGGGCCCAGAGCTGCCCACCCCCCCCAGCCTGCAGCTTTCTCTCGTGGCGGGGGAGGGGACCCGAGGCACAAATGCCTGGTTCGATTCGTCACACACGTCGCCCATGGGGAGCCACGGACCAGCCCCTACCTGAGTCACGACGTAGAATCCCAAGCTGTGGATGTTGTAGAAATACCCTAGCCCGAAGAGGGCGGTAAAAGCGCCGCTGGCCAACATCCCAAACGTGAGGTAGTACCGAATGGGCAAACGCTCCCCTATGATGCCGCTGAGGATGGAGAACAAAGAAGCAAATGTGAGAAATGAGAAGACAGACGCGCCCACGATGTGAAGGGCCCATGACCTTTCTGGATGTTTCCACACTGTTCTCGGCGCTTTCAGAACTCGAACGTGCTACGGTTCCCAGGAAGATTTCCTCACAACCGTGTCCAGCACTTATTGACCAGAAATCGGCCACCGCCAATGTCTTGCGGGACTTTGTTTCTGGTAAGGGCCACTGTCAAGTCATAAACCTTAAACATTGTGACTTGCACATGACGGCTGGCGATTAAAACCATCGAAATCTCGGGGTACCTGGGGGCTTTGTCGGGTAAGCGTCTGACTCCTGGTTTCGGCTCAGGTCATCATCTTGGGGTCGTGAGATCGAGCCCCGCGTCATGCTTCCTGCTCCACGGGGAATCTGCTTGCCCCTCCACCACCCCAGAATGGATAAATAAAATCTTAAAAACAAAACCAAGCAAAACAGCAAAAACCTGTCCTGCTAGTTGCTAGTTAATCCTGCTTTTACATAAACAATGTCCAGGACACAGGCGCAGTATTTAAAAATGCTGATGTTCAGACTGTAGACGTGTGTCACGAAAACGGATCACTTGAGGCCTCGGGACATCTCTCAGCCCTGGAGCCGTCACTAAGTCACCCGCGTCCACACACGGGGCTGGATGGACTCTGACATTAGCTGCCCTCCAGCAGTGCCACCACGGGGACCTGGTCTGAAGACAGATTTTCTTTAACGCCTGTGCTGACTCCTTTCCCAGCAACGGCACTCGATAATGAGCTGGCCTCGCGGGGCAATGCCTTCCCAGAGCTGTCGGGGTCCTCGAATGAGATCAGAGTGGGTGCGGGACCTGGTCCACGGTGGCTGCTCTTGAGAGAGCACCTCCCGCCACGGAAAGGAGCACATTGCACTGTGGAGCCACGTGTCATTTTGAACAAGGACTGCGAGGCTTCCACAGCCGTTGAAAAGCACGGGTCTCCTTTCCTTTATGTAGCCATTCCGGGAGTCAAAGAAACAAACACAACGACACCTGTCCCCCTGTGAGCAGCACTCTGGGAACTATCTCCATCGATCCTTCCTCTCAAGAACCAAGACAGCAGGGCACTTATCCTTCTGAAGTCCCCAGAGAGGGAAGATCTACCTAGCACCAACCAAATGACTAAAGCAGAGGACGACATTTAAAATCAGGAAAAACGGGCGCCTGGGTGGCTCAGTGGGTTAAAGCCTCTGCCTTCAGCTCAGGTCGTGGTCCTGAGGTCCTGGGATCGAGGCCCACATCAGGCTCTCTGCTCGGTGGGGAGCCTGCTTCCTCCTCTCTCTCTGCCTGCCTCTCTGCCTACGTGTGATCTCTCTCTCTCTGTCAAATAAATAAATTTTAAAAAATCTTTAAAATCAGGAAAAACATTCAGGTCAAATTTTAAGTTGGGTAGAAACATCACTAACAAACCCAAGAGCACTGTAGAACTGAACAAGGGATGTTTTCCAACTTGCTGGCTTCAGAGAAGAGAAAGCGTATCCCAGAGGGGCTGGCTGAGCCGTCTGATGTCACAGGACGGGTAGCACAGCCCTGCTCTCTGCTGGCTAGATGCCACCAGAAGTCCCCTCTCTCCTGTTGTGACAACCAGCCATGCTTCCAGATCCTGCTAAGTATTGCCTAGGGGACAAAATCACTCCCAGCTGAGAACCACACGTAAATACTATTTTCTAGTAACTGAGAAAAACACCGTCCAACCTTTGGGTGTTTTTATACTAGAGGTTATAGACGTCCGTTAAGACGGCGGTCTTCAGAGTGTTCGTATTTGACCTCCAGACCGAATACATACCAGCTGTCAGTTGCAGCTCAGGCCCCACGACGCCTAAGGCTTACCCCGCCTTCTCCTCAGCTGGGCTGCGTTCTGCTGTGTGTCACACACGGAGGGCTTTCGCATCCGTCCTTACTCATTCATTTGTTCAGACGTGTTCTGCAGCGCTATGCAAGTACCGTAGAATGGGCGGACATCTGCTCCAACAACAGGACAACAGGAACCACCCCCAACTGCCCTGAGCTGGTGGGGGCAGGTCTAGGTGATACCACACTCTGACGGGTCTGATCAGGCAAGAAACTAACCATTTACAGGGATCTCTAAGATTCTCAGAGCTCTGAGGTTCTCTTGGTCTCTGAACCAAAAAAAAAATCTCTTGAGCCGAGGGTCTGACTCCCTACAGTTTTTTTCTTTTAAGATTTTATTTATTTGACAGAGAGCGAGAGCACAAGCAGGGGGAGCAGCAGGGAGAGGGAGACGCAGGCTCCCCACGGAGCAGAGAGCCCGACGTGGGCCTCGATCCCAGGACCCTGAGATCATGACCTGGGCCGCAGGCAGACATTTCACTGACTGAGCCCCCAGGCGCCCCATCTTTCTTTTTAACCTGGCTGGACTGATACAATGCCAGTTTTTTTTTTTCTTTTAAAGATTTTATTTATTTGACAGAGAGAAACACAGCCAGAGAGGGAACACAAGCAGGGGGAGTGAGAGAGGGAGAAGCAGGCTTCCCGCCGAGCAGGGAGCCCGATGTGGGACTCGATCCCGGGTCTCCAGGATCATGACCTGAGCCGAAGGCAGTCGCTCAACCAACTGAGCCAGCCAGGCGCCCCACGATGCCAGTTCTTAATCAGCCCACCACCTGCCCTAGTACCCACACGCCGTCTCCACCTCCCTACCACACTCAGAATGGGGTGATGGTCGCGCACAAGGACGCTGGGAGTGCTCCCTGGGCCAGGCTCTGTTCTGAGCATTCTACATTACCTCATTCAGTCCTCAGCACAACCCTACGAGTGAACTGCCATTCTCCCCGTTGCACAAAGGAGAGGCTGAGGCCCACAGAGGGGCAGTAACTGAGCCAGCGCTGGGGTCGGGATTCATTCCCAGCAGCATGCCTCTGGAGTCCGTGCCCCAAGTGCAAGGAGAGCAGGGAGGCGCCTGGTGGCGCCGAGCTGGGCAGGGCACTACGAACCGTTCTGCTGTTGGTGACCTGGGCCGCGTGAGCAGACGGCAGCCCCAGAGACCAGAGGGGAGGACGCCGTGCACAGGGCATCCCCGGGAGCCAGTGGCACCCTGTCCCTGCTGACATCGTGGCAGGATTCATGCGGCATCTGAAACCTGGACGTCCCTGGACGGTCTGCCGTGCTCAGCACAATACCTGGGACGTCTAAATGGGCGGCCTTGCGGCAGCGCCCCGACCAACGGGGCAGCCCGCGCAGGCTGGCGTTCACTTTGCCCTCGTCTCTGAGAAGAGACGGGAAGGGAAGCAACCTGCAGACACATTTTGCCCCAGAGGGATGAGAACCAGCAGGGGACGGAGACCCCTAGCGGACCTACCTCAGGTACATGCCGATGGCATAGGCGCACAGAAATGAGTAATCCAGGGCGCCGAGCAGCTGCTGGTAGTTGTCCTGGTCTACAGGGGAGGAAAATCAACAGGAAACCGTGAGTGCTGTTTACTTTTCACCTGACAGCAGTCTGTGTTCTGGGGCAGGACGATAAACACGCGTACACCCGGTACGGCTGGACAGTGCGCTCCGAGGGAGGATGAGGCCGTTTCCAGCCCAGAAAACCTGGCGGAACATCTGGCTCCTTGACAAAGGGAAAGGAAGTCGCCACATTTTCAAATACTCACTAAACCAACATCTGGATTACAGGAGATGCCCAGGAGCACGTGGCGTGTTCACGCTGCCTCCCGTGTGAGTCTGGCGGCTCCTAGGCCGCCCCAGGCCAGCCCCTGCCCCATGTCCCCTGCCTCCGGGGGCCCCCCACGGCTGATGCTCTGCAAATCCTCTCTCAGCTTCGACACAGACAAAATACAAGGGATCTTCAGCAGATCCCCCAGGACGTGAACCTGTCCGATGGCAGCAGCTCTGAATGCAGGTGCCGCAGCACCGACGCACCGTGGAGGGAGGGCCAGCTGATGGGGAGACCGTGTCCCCGGAGAGGCAGTCACCATGGAGAAGGTGATTCCTTGGGTTCAGACAGGTCAGGCTGGCGTCCAGCAGCGCCCAGCTGCCTGCCGCCCAGCGGTGGAGGAGCCGGAGGACAGGGCATTTCCGGAACCTCAGAGCCCAGCGCGCACGTGGGGGGATGGACCGAGAACTCACCAAACGGGGCCCAACTGCAGTCGGTCTCGTTGTCTGCCGGCGGGCGGTGGGGGGCGTTGCTGGCCTTCTGGCCCCAGCTGCTGAACTGGCCCTCGTACACGGTGGTGCAGTACCTGTGCAGCTCGCCCTAGGCCACCCGTGGGGTCAGGGGCCAGGGGGAGAGACAGTGCGCTCAGGCCGGGCTCCACGGGCTCGTCACCGACCGCCAGTACAGGGCAGCCCCGTGCCAGGCGAGTGAGGCCCCGTGGGGACGATCTGCCCGTAGGACCCACGGGGTGCCCGCGAGGACTGAGGTTTGTCGGGCCCTCGGCTGGGCACACACAGCCCACACAGGCCCACCTGGGGCCCCCAAAGACGAGCACCCCGAGCAGCCATGTGGCGGAAGCCGCCTGCTGCCATCCCGGAGCCACCGCCGGTAGGGGACACAGGGACTCATCGTGCTCGATGTCTACAACCCAGCACTGCCCAGCAGAACATGAGAACAAGCCACAGGTCCATGTGATGACGAGGCCAACTCACAACCAAGGAAACCCAACACAGTGCCGACGGCAGGACCCCACTTATGACCCTGGAGAACACGGCCCAAACCCTCGGTGGCCCTGGTGGGGATCTGGTTACCTGAGGGAGGGTAATGACAGGTGGGCGGGGGGGTCACATGGAGCCTGGAGCCTAGAGCTGGAGCTGGAAGGGGGCATGGCTGCCCAGACAGGCATGTAAGCATCTGCCGGCTACATACTGAAGATCTGGGGATGTGACTATATGCGAGCCACACACCTCAACCAAGCGACCGAACAGCGGGAGCACAAGGCCAGCAGCCCACCCGGCCGTCTGCAGAGCTAGCAGGCAGGCTGAGGGCAGAGGTGCTCGGGTAGAAGGTAAGCGGGAGGCTCAGGAGCTCCCTGGGGATGAGCCGGGGGGGGGGGAGCAGGTGGCCCCCACCCTGCCTCCGTATGCCCGCCTGCTGACAGGGCTGCCCCCCCCCCCCCGACAGAACGCCTCCTGGATCGGTGATGCTGAACACGAGTCAGCACCGTGCTTGGGACGGGGCGCCCTGTGAGGGTCGGTGGCCATTGCAGTGGGGCTTGGGGCCACCAGGCCTTCACGAGCGCTCGCGAGCTTACACACAGCTCATCCAGTGCGAGATGCCTGCTCCTTGCCTAGGAACTTCCTCCCCACCCTCTCTGGCTGTCCTCCTTCCGCTTTGCCTACTTCACACTTCTCAGACGGACCTGATTTTGTTCTTGGATTTTTACTTATTTATCACACTTAAATCTTTTCATCCATCCACCTATTTTCATAAGATAGGGAGTCAACTTCATTCTTCTAGACGAATAGCCAGCCGTGCTCAAGCCATTTGCTGAAGAAGCTACACTTTTTCCATCACCTCTACCCTGCCATATTTTCCATTCTCTTCCACTGACCTCTTGGTCTGTTTTCATGCCATATCATAAAACATTTGATTGCAGTGGCTTGAAGATGCTATGCTTTCCACACTTTCCTTGGACATTTTCCCACATAAATTCTTAGATCATTTTGTTCAGTGAAAAGGGCCCTGCCGAGCACTCTGCTGGAGCTGCCTGCTGTTGTAGCCTTCCTCCGGGGATAGTGGCCTTTCTAGAGAGCAACAGTCCCATCCAAAGTCAGGGTGTGCCCCGCCCGCTGTCTTCCATCTGTCACGGAGCGTTTCACAGCTTACGTGTTCCTGGCTCTGTGGGTGCAGAGAGGACCGGCTCTAACACTCTGACCAGTCGGGGTCGCCGTTCCTGGAGGGGCACCTGAGGCTGGGCTGCTAGAGCAGGTGGAGGGAGGAGGGCTGCCCCCCCACCGCCTCCCGGCCCGTGTCCACCACTGCCACCTTTGTTTTCTTTTTGCTACCCCGAAATGACACGTCATGTCACTCTTCAAGTGTCATTAAGGAATGTGAAGCATTTCATAATTCACAACCACCGGTGATCGATTCCAGGTGAGCAAATATGTTTTCATTTTGTTTTGCTTACGTGTGAGGAAATACAGACTACACATAAATCCAACTATTCCTTGGGCCACCAGAATCATCCCTAGTTCTCGTTCTATAAGTAAACTGCGCCAAAGGGTGTAGGAGCTTTGTAAGGCGTCATAAAGTCGAAGTCAACATGCGCAGCGGGACATCCTCATCGATCTTAGGAGGTTGTCCGTGAGGTCCAGCCAGGCCCAAGCACGACGAAGGCATGAAGTCTGAAAATCTGTGTGTGGGAGAAAACCGGACTGTGGGGCCGCAGAGGTACTTGGGATTTTCAACGCCCTGCAGACTCCGTGGCCCAGAGCTTGAGAGCAGAGACCCTGCCCGGTTCCCCAGACCTGGCGCTGCCCTGCATGAGGGGCTGGGCCCCCGCGTCCCAGGCTGCTGTGAGGACTCTGTTAAACGTGAACAAGGCACTGTGTCACACCACGGGCTTCAGCAAGCCCTGCGACCGACAGAATACTTCCAGAAGAGGCGATGGGTCCTGCTTCGTCGTGACACTGCTCGTCAGCAAGGCCCAAGACCCCAACAGGGAAGCTGCGAGGGTGCCCTACGGCCATGTTACATCCCTTCCTGGCTACACAAGGCCCCTCGAGATAGCACATGGAATCCAAGTGTCCTGCCGTCCTGCCGTGAAGATCCTCCGAGGGGCAGCCCGCACGCTGCCTGTGTCCCAGCACAGCCTCTGCCCGCCAGGCTGGGGCTTCATGATGAGGGCCCACCTCCCACCTGCTGCTCCAGGCGTCCACCCTCTATGTCCAAGCTTGATCCTGAACCCCTAGCAAGCTCCCCAATCACTGCTGCTCCTTCAGCCCCTCGGTGCTCACCAGGACCTCTCCAACAGTCTCCTCCATGTCTATCACTTGTCTTTTCCGGAGCTGTATGTCTGTTTGCTTAATAAGGAGGACAGAGAGTGAGTGGTAGTATTTAAAATGTAGTGGCAGGGGCGCCTGGGTGGCTCAGATGGTTAGGCGTCTGCCTCCGGCTCAGGTCATGATCTCCAGGTCCCGGGATCGAGTCCCACGTCGGGCTCCCAGCTCAGCAGGGAGCCTGCTTCTCCCTCTCCCTCTGCCTCTCCCCCAGCTTGTATGCTCTCTCTGTCTAATGAATAAATAAAATCTTTAAAATAAGTAAATGAATGTTGTGGCTGGTCCTTGGTACGATTTTAGAGTCTCTGGTTGGGTACATTACAGTACACTCTCTTATCTCTCCTTGGAAAACCACATTTCTAAAGGTCTGCAACATTTCCACAGCCATGAAAACTTGGTATATCGAAAACTCGAGAATTTTGGAAGCGATGCAAAGGGCATGGAAGATCCCTGCTTACTAGAGGTCAAGGAGGAACTGCAGGGTCCTTTCGTAGATGAATGCTGCTTCAGTGTCCACTGGGCATTACTAGAGAACAGGGAACACAGAACTGTCCACAAAGCAGTAGCCTTGCTCGGCACTGCCTCTCCCTTTGGCCTGAAGACCGAGAGGCCAGTGCTCAACCACACGGTGGGAACAGAGGAAGCGTGGCTGCAAAGGTCAGAATTACAGAGCTGGATCCGTGTCCACACCCACGACTAGGTGAGGGAGGGGCAGAGCTTGGCACTGGACAATTTCCTTGTTCCTTCTACAGTCAAGAGTCAACAGCCTGTTGAGAGTCTACAGGCAAAATGACGTCATTCCTAGAAGGGTAAGAAAATTATCCCGCTTCTTCCCCCAGTTATAATTGGCTGTTATGTAGGATTGTCTACTTTAATCTTCTTTTCTCAAAGTGTAGTTAAATGCCTTCTGAGCAACTTCCTGCTCAGCCATCACTCAAACAGAAGCTTGGGGTTCTAAAAATAATAGAAAGCCACCACCACAGCTGGACTTAAGAGTCGGGGTACAGTGACGGTAGAGGCATTTGGAGGGACAACTGAAGACTGGATATATTCAGAGGGAAGATTCACAGAATGTTTAATTAAGCTTTAGAATTATGTAGCTGCCAATTAATATGACTGAAAGGATATCACCTCTGAAATGATAAACCCTAAGAGCATTTCCAACATTTTCGTTTCAGAAAAGAGAAACTAACAACCAAAGCACGATAACTCACTTCTAAAACCACCTGTTTTCTCCATTTGCCCCACTACGCTCCGCCCATCCCTCCCCTACTCCCAAACTGGATCCTGAAATAACTACCAGTTCCTTGCAGAAATTATCGGCAGGATACGCAACAGGGCACTTTTTAGGATTTCTTACCTTAACTATGCTGATAGGCTTTCGGGACAAGTGGAAACTTGCATACAGCAAAAATGTCAAAATAAAAATGAAGGCTCTGTACCTGAAACACAGAACAGAGATGGGGGATGACATAAATTACCCTATAGTTCCCCTGCCTCTGGAGACGTATCTAAAAAATGTTGCCAGGGACGATGTCAGAAAAGTTCCTGCCTGGGCTCTCTTCCAGGATTTTTATGGTGTCAGGTCTCCCATGGAGGTCTTTCATCCATTTTGAGTTTATTTTTGTGTATGGTGTCAGAAAGTGGTTCAGTTCCATTCTTCTGCATGTGGTTGTCCAGTGTTCCCAACGCCATTTGTTGAAGAGACTATCTTTTTCCTGTTGCGTATTCTTGCCTCCTTTGTTGGAGATTAGTTGACCATGGAGTTGAGGGTCCATTTCTGGGTTCTCTGTTCCATTGCATTGGTCTCCATATCCGTCTCTGTGAGGGTACCATACTGTTCTGATCACTACAGCTTTGGAGTGTGTCTTGCAACCTGGGATCTTGCAGTGATACCTCCAGTTTTGTTTTTGTTTTTCAAGATTGCTTTGACTATTTCGGGGTGGGGGGTAGTTCTATGGCTTCACACACAATTTAGGATTGTTTATTCTAGTTCTGTGGAAAATGTTGTTGGTATTTTGATAGGGATCGTATTGAGTCCACAGATTGCTTTGCATATTTGGATGTTTTAAGAATATTTGTTCTTCCAATCGATGAGCATGGGATGTCTTTCCATTTCTTTGTGTCATCTTTAATTTCTTTCATCAGGGTTTTATGGTTTTCAGAATACAGGTCTTTCACCTCTTTGGTTAAGTTTGTTCCTAGATATTTTATTGTTTTTGGTACAATTGTAAATGGAATTGTTTCCTTAATCTCACTTTCTGTTGCTTCATTATTAGTGTATAGAAATGCAACAACATTTCTGTCCGTTAACTTTGTATCCTGCAACTTTGCTGAATTCACTTATCAGTTCTAGCAGTTTCTTTTGTGGAATCTTTTTAGGTTTTCTATATATAGTATCATGTCATCTGCAAATAGTGAGAGTTTGACTTCTCCCTGATTTGGATGCCTCTTTTTTTTTTTTTTTTAATTGTCTGACTGCTGAGGCTAGGACTGCCATCCAAACTAAGAAGAGTAACAGTGGTCAGAGTGGACAGCCCTGCCATGTTCCTGGCCTTAGGGGAAAAGCTCCCAGTTTTTCCCCACTGAGTATGATGTTTGCAGTGGGTTTTTCATGTAAGGCCTTTATTTTGTTGAGGCATGTTCCCCTAGACCTACTTTGTTGAGGGTTTATGAATGGGTGTTATACTTTGTCAAATGTTTTTTCTGCATTTACTGAAATGATCATATGATTTTTATACTTTCTCTTATTGATGGGATGTATCACACTGATTGTTCTGAACACTGAGCCACCCCTGTATCCCAGGAGTAAATTCCACTTGATTGTGATACATGATCTTTCTCATATAGTGTTGGATTTGGTTTGCTAATATTTTGTTGAGGACTTTTGCATCTATATTCATGAGACATAATGGTCTGAAGAGATAAAAGTCCTTGAAGAGAACACATGTCGTATTTTCTCTGACATCAGCCATAGCAACATCCTTCTAGATACGTCTCTTGAGTCAAGGGAAATAAAAGCGAAAATAAACTATTGGGACTTCATCAAGATAAAAAGCTTCTGCACAGCCACAGAACAATCAGTAAAACTAAAAGACAACCTACTGAATGGGAGAAGAGATTTGCAAATGACATCTCGAATGAAGGGTTAGTATCCAAAATATATGAAGAACTTATACAACTCAACAACCAAACAACAAACAATCCAATTCTAAAATGGGCAGAAGGGGCTCCCGGGTGGCTCAGTCACTGGGCGACTGCCTTCGGCTCAGGTCATGATCCCGGAGTCCCAGGATCGAGCCCCCCACTGGGCTCCCTGCTCAGCAGAGAGCCTGTTTCTCCCTCTTTCACTCCCCCTGCTTGTGTTCCCTCTCTAGCTGTGTTTCTGTCAAACAAATAGATAAAATCTTTAAAAAAATAAAAAATAAATAAAAGTAAATAAAAATGGGCAGAAGACATGAACAGACATTTCCCCAAAGAAGACATCCAAGTGGCCAACAGACACGTGAAAAGAGGCTCCGCATCACTCATCATTGGGGAAATGCAAATCAAAACTATAATAAGACACCACCTCCCACCGGTCAGAATGGCTAAAATTAACCAGTCAGGAAACGACAGGTGTTGGCAAGGCTCTAGAGAAAGGGGAACCCTCCTACACTGTTGGTGGGAATGCAAGCTGGTGCAGCCACTCTGGGAAACAGTGTGGAGGGTCCCCAAAAAGTTGAAAATAGAGCTACCCTAGGACCCTATAATTGCACTAGTGGGGATTTACCCCAAAGATACAAAAATACAAATTCAAAGGGAAACATGTCTCCCTACATTTATAGCAGTGTTATCTCCCGTAGCCAAGGATAAAGAAGAAGTGCTTTGTGTGTGCGTGTATGGAGTATTATTCAGCCGTAAAAAATAATGAAATCTTGCCATTTACAACGACATGGATGGATCTAGAGAGTGCTACACTAAGTGAAAAAAGTCAAAGAAAGACAAATACCATATGAACTCACCTATGTGGAATTTAAGAAACAAATGAGCAAAGGGGCAAAGGAAAGAGAGAGAGAGAGTGAGAGACCAAGAAACAGAGATCACTCTAGAGAACACACTGATGATCACCAGCGGGAAAGTAGGCAGGGGGATGGGTGAACTAGGTGATGGGGATTAAGGAGGAATGCACTTATCATGATTAAAACAAATAAAGAGGGGCGCCTGGGTGGCTCAGAGGATTAAGCCTCTGCCTTCGGCTCAGGTCATGATCTCAGGGTCCTGGGATCGAGCTCCACATCGGGCTCTCTGCTCGGCAGGGTTCCTGCTTCCTCCTCTCTCTCTGCCTGCCTCTCTGCCTATTTGTGATCTCTTTGTCAAATAAATAAAATCTTTAAAAGAAAAAACAAAAAACAAAAAAACCAAAAAAACAAATACCACATTATAACTGTATCTAAGTTGTCCTATGGTGTCTATCAGTCACTCAGTCCTGTATTAATTAATCCTATTTGCAACATCACCATAATACATTTAAAAATTTTGCCCCTTCTGCTTCGTGCAAATTGAAACTGTTTAAATATTCAATGAAAAAATAACCACAAGCAAAGAGAAATCTGGGACGTAGAAGGTGAACACACAGTTCACAGAGGAGACAAGAAAGAAACCATTAGCTGGCTTGTAGGAGAATTCAGTGCAAATTTCCTGTAAGCCTGTATCGTGGGCATTTAAGATCACATCTATTTTTTACTTTGAGCTTCTGGGCAACTTTTTAGAAGGAAACACGCAAGGCAGGAATATAAGTATCTCACTGACCTCCATGAGAAAGCCAGTGACACGAACAGGCTATGAACAAGACTGACGACGTAAGGAAGCCCGGCCTAAGGGCCTGCTGCTCTCCCTGGTTCATGTGAAAAGCAGCCCAAAAGAAGACACCAGAGCAAGAAAAGTTCACTCCAGCCTCAATGTTTGAACCACTCTCCGGAAAAGCATTTGTTGGGGAAGAAACACGTCAGCGGGAAGAGTATCTGGCAAGAGAGAAGAGCGGGGCCCACCAGGAAGGCAAGGCCGGCCCCTCGCCCTGAAGAACTGGCGTGCTCCCGCCCTGAAATGGCCAGTGACCTTCAGACACAGCGCCCGCCCGAGTGGACAGTCACCTACGGTACAGGTGGCAGGAGGGCACAGGCAGGGCTCCAGCCCCGCAGGGACCCTGAGCTGATCCCACCTGGGCACAGGGCGCATGGGCAAAGTTCTGGGACTGAGTCAGCCCCAGCATCTCCCAGATCAGGGTCTGAGAGAAGAATCTGGAGCCTTCCAGGATGCTACCTGACCCCAGTTCACAGGTGTGTTATCAACCAGGAGGACGTGAATGTCATCGTCGCCCAGCTAAGGGTTTTGAGAGAGTGGCTGGACTTCAATAGGCCTTGGGTTCCTGCTCTCTAGTCTCTACCCTAAACATAAACAGATTATTCCATGTACAAATAATTGATCCTTATTAAATGCATTAACGTATTTATTAAGCAGGATAAATAAGCCCAGAAATTAAGAGCTCCTCGGTGTGTCCAGACCGTGTCTGAAGAGCCCCAGGGGCTCCGATAAGCACGCGTATCCTGGATGGTAAAGTCTGTCTCCCTTATCAGGGCTTAGTGGCCACGCTGGGTCTCCACCCTCCACCCCTGGGCCTCCAGTCATTCTCTGCAGGGCTGTCTCCTTCCCTGATGGACAGCTCTCCCCGTAGCTCTCCCCAGGGCAGGGCCCAGTGGGATGAAGGAGGTTCCCCTGATGGCCCTTCACTGGGAAACGCCCCATGAGTAAAGGCGCCACAGAGGGGGCAGGACATGAGTGCAGAGAGCACTGAACTTTCCTTGGAGAATCAGCCCCTCTGGGGAGGGTGACGCCTGTGGGGGGCTGGCAGGGCTCTCCGAGAGAAGGAGTCCCGCAGTCGGGGCAAAAGGTCAGCCTACAGCGAACCCAAATTTCCCTGGAGACCGAAGCTGAGTCTCCTGACCAGGAAAACCCTATCTCCTATTTAGTCGCTATGAGGGCCAACAGTAGTTCCCCTATTTCTAAATCTGTCCTTCTTCCTTTCCTTTCCTCATCTTGGTTGCACAGGATTTGGGGAGGGGAAGAGCCAGCAGCCCAGGCTAACTATTACCTTCCAGAAGGTCTGGAAGACATTTTATTTGCACAGGATTACCCGGGGCTAGAGGACCAAAGTCCTACACAACCTTCCTGATTCCTTTTCCCACCCTATAATTAATCCTCATTTTCTGTTTTCCTTTATCCTTTATGAAGCAGGATCGTGGATGATTTTGTTTTCTACTGTCCATTTTGCAGTGGGTTGACTCCTGTGCCCCTCAAAATTCAAGTCCAACCAAAATTCAGAACGTGAGCTTATTTGGAAATCGAGTCCTGTGGGTGTAATTAGTTAAGCAGAGGCCACTGTGAACCCACGTATGACCTCAGATCACATGAGATCCTAAATCCAATGATCGACTCCCTTACAACGGCCGTTTGGAAGGTTCAAGGACAGACAGGGATGATGGCCACCTGATCGCAGAGGCAGAGCCAAGATAAGGCAGGCCGAGGACCAGAAGCTGGTAGAGGCGGGGGGATCCTTCCCCGAAGCCCTGGGAGCCGCGCAGCCCCGCCAACGCCAGGGTCTCTGACCAGTGGCCTCTGTTGTGGACTGAACTGTTACAGCAGCCTCGGGACGCGAACGCAATCCGATACTCATATTTTTGTTTATTGTCACATCTGGGCTTGGGAACATGAAACATGTACAATTACGCGTGAGCTACCTAACCCTTGGATGCCTCGGCGCGCTGCGTCCTCTGTGGTCGCGTCTGGCGGCGGCCCCATCCGCGCTGACCAGCACGGCAAGAACGGCACTGGGCTTAAGGCGAAGTTTCTAGCAAAGCGAAAGCACATCTCGGCAGCGAAAGCACCAGACGGGTGTGCACCTGCACGGTCCCCTCAGACAGGCTCTCGAACTCCGCATGTGTTCCCAGGTGAACAGCAGCCTGCTTCGACCCAAGACATGAAGGGCACCCTGTCTGTCTCCTCCTTGGAGTGTGATTTATCGGAGTCATACGCAAATGAGGAGAAACAAATACTTTAGATGACAGTAACTGGGCAGTAGGATCGGGCCTGGAAATTAGTCCGAAGGCGTCTTAATTTGGGAACAAGGAAACCACACACAGCGATGATGTGACTCCTTCCCAGAGCATCCTAAAGCAGAGACAGGATGTCCTCGACCTCCGCACTGACCACCTGCTTAAGGAGCTCTCTGCCCTGCCGCCCCTCGAGGAAGCGACACTTCTTCCCTCTGTGTAACTAACAGGGAGTCTGTGGGGACATGCGTGGAGCTGACACAGTGATCCTGTCCCTAGGGTCCCCCCTCATTGTGTGATCCCGTTGGTTTTGGAACAAGGACGGGCCATGGGGGCCCTGCAGGCATCCCCTGAGGGAGCGACTTCCTTTCTCACCCTCCTGCACACACTTACAGCCTTGCACGCCCGTGGGTTCTTGTTTGATTCAATGGGCTAACCCATTACTAGCATCATTTATTTTACATCTCAAGTCACTCCAGACTTGGCCAGTGAGAGCCACTTCATCGCTAAGCCTCTCCTCATTCCTGGCACAAAATGGTCCCCGCTCCTCCTGTGCCTGCGGCCCCAGTCCCGACACTGGCCGGACTCCAGGGTGCCTGGCTCCCTCCGTGGGGGATGGTCAGCCAGAGCCCGCACCTCGGTGCCCCCGGCCCTGAGCCGGTGGGCTGGGCCACGTGACACGCGTGCACACACACACACACACACACACACACACACACACACACACACATCAAAGACGCGTGCAGAGCCACGCGTATCTACTTCTCCTTTTCCTGTCCAGGTCTTCCTGAGACGTTACTTCCAGGCCAGCGGCGCCCGGCCCACTCAGCCCCTCCCACACCCACAGGCATACCCCCCACTTCCCCGGCAGTGAGAAGCTATAGCTATCCCCTCCTCCGTGCTGTTCCTGACAAAACAGCCTCAAGTGGCTCTAATCCTGAGCAAATACTAACTAGACACCTCAAACAACGGATGGTCTACAACGGAAATGACTTGTACTCTTCAAAAACGTCAAGGTCATGGAGGACAAAGGAAGGCCAAGAGACAGTTTCGGATTAAAGGAGACCAGACCCACAGGACAACGGAACACACCATGTGATTCTGGACGGGGTCCTGGACCCGGGACGCAGGACAAGACAACACAGGACATCTGATGCAAGTTCAGGATGGGGACCCTGGATGAGGTCACGGAATCACATCACGTTAAATTTCTTGATTCTGACCTTCCTGCAGTTACAGGAGAATGTCTTACTCATAGGAAATACACACTAACGTATTTAGAAATTAAAGGGCATAATGCCTACAACTGACTCTCAAATGATTCAGAAAAATGTGACACACACACACACACACACACAGAGGGTGGAGGGAGAAGCAAACGGGGAGTCCGCTAGCTGAGCCCTGGCCCCCAGCTGAATGGCCACATTCAACGGTTCCTCTCCCCTAGGTTTACTCTACTCAAGACTCAACCCCCCAGGAGAGAGATCCGTATCCCACCCTGGGCCCTCGCCTGCCTCCTGGAGAACATGGGCTAAGGAGAAAGGTCATGGGAACAGAGCCTCAAGGGCCTTGGTTGGCTGCCACAATGGACCCCAAAGTTCTGAGACTTACCCTCCTACTGAGATAAGGAAACTACAGGAACCCCATAAAAAACTGCCTTTCTCACTCTATTTCCGGCTTCTATTCTTGCTACCATCTCCATTCCTGCTTACACATCTGTCACAGAGCAAGTTACATCCTAACATGTAAACATCAAGGCGTTAATGATTGCTTTGGAGTCTCCCAGCACTGTAGATAACATGGAAGCAGCGACTGGGCAAGTCTTCTCCAACTTTTCCAAGACCCACCCACCCCCACTTGTTCCAAGGCACAAGTGACTTACAGAGGACAGCTAAACACTCATCTCTGTTCCTGGATGACTGAGGAGATACGGGCACCAGGCCACCATCAGTAAAAACCCCAGGCCCCAAGCAAATATGAGACTCACTCTTCTTTCCGCTCTGAGTCTCCCAAATGCTCCGTCTGTATCCATACTTTCTCTCTATCTTTATTTTTTTTTTTTTTAAGATTTTATTTATTTGACAGAGAGAAACACAGCGAGAGAGGGAACACAAGCACGGGGAGTGAGAGAGGGAGAAGCAGGCTTCCCGCTGAGCAGGGAGCCCGATGTGGGACTCGATCCCGGGTCTCCGGGGTCATGACCTGAGCCGAAGGCAGTCGCTTAACCAACTGAGCCACCCAGGCGCCCCTGTGTCTGATTTTTATCCTGCGTGAGGCCGCGGGCCTTCTTGGCTGGTCCTGCGAGGCCCTCCTCTGGGTCCCAGGACCCAGCCAGCCTGCCTCTGTCCTGCAACTGCACCTAAAGGATGGAAGTCAGGTCGCCAAAAGGAAATCAAGGTGTTGTTAGGAAGGGCAATGCCTGCAGCGAGAAAGACATAAAGCCCTTTGAAGGAATGTTAAAGCCAACTCTCTCCCTCTACGGGGAAAGAAGCTGGGATCTAGAAAGTAAAGGTCAAAGAGCAAGCCTGAGGCTGAGATGGACCAGATACTCTATACCCTTGCTACCCAGAGTGTGGGCTGTGGACTCAGGGCACCGCATCCCCCGGGAAATGCTGACTCTCAGGTCCCACCCCCAGGACCTCCTGAGTAAGCATTTGCATTTTAACAAGGCGGGGGGCATATGTGAACTGAAGTGTGAGAAGCCCTGCTCCACCAGGGTCTCAACATAGAAAAGAAAAGAGAAGAGAAGAGAAGAGAAGAGAAAAGAAAAGAGAAGGAAAAAAAGAAAGAATGACTTTGTGACATATAGGAGTTCCATGGAGTTCTCTGATACTCTTACAATTTTCTTCTGTGATTTTGAAAACTGTATCAAAATAAAGTTACAAAACAGACAAGGAAACTGACGATAAGCACCCCCAAGATGAAAGGTTAAGAGTCTAAAGCTTGCGGCCAGGTTACTGGTTACTAGACATGAAATGAAATGACAAGGGAACTGCTCTGGGAGGCAGGCAGAGGTCTGGGGTCATACCTGAGGCCCTGTGGGTGCCACCAACCAGCAGAGGCCTGAGAAGCAGAAAAGGGTGTGAGGACCACAAGTGGGTTGTCGTGGCAGAGACGAAGGGGTCCAGGCAAAGCACAGAAACTGTTTTGAGTGGTAGGCCTTTGAGTGCCTGAAATTTCTCATCTGCCTGAAAACATAAGCACCTAGAAGAACTCAAGTGTTGTAAACTCCCCTCCCTGGGAGCAACCAGGGGAGAGGACACTTCTTATTGGAAATGAGAAGGATCTGCAGCACACCTACACAGACGCCCAAGCACTGTCCTATCTCCCACACATTCCATACGGGCCCATTCAACCTTTGCAAAAAGTATTCTGTTTTTCCCTACATGCCCTTCTCCTCCTTCTCGTCCCTTATTAAGATGGCATATAAGCCCTCTGAGTCATTTTTGGGACCTTCCCTATACATGTGATCGCATCTGTCTTTTATAGTTTAATTTGCATGCCCCCAAGGGAAGAGGCGAAGAGGATAGAGGAAAACTTACTCCTTCCCAGTAGAGATCAACAGGGAAGAGAAACTTTTGAGAGGGTGGGCTCGATGGAGAGGCTGGTTCTAGACTCTGCCCTTGCTCTCTTCCTCCTCTGTGGGGTGTGGGACTCCTGAACCCACCATGAGCAGAGCTGCCCGAGTGCGAGGTGAGGTTGCCCTTGGAACAGGAAGTGGAGTTCTGGTCTGCATCTAACTTGCTTAGATTTCATTTTCTCTCAGCAAGTCCTGCCCCAGCTAGGCCACTCACTGGGCTCAGTGTTCATGTACTTATCTCCCCCACAGCCATTTTATAATCCTGCCGGTAGCCAGTGGTCATTTTCCCGTGGACACCATGATTATTACAGAAATTACTGAAAACCATGAAGGGGTCCTAAAGTTATCTGTCAGCTCCAGAACCAAAGTCGGAGGCCAACTCAGCAATGCCCCCGGCCACAGTTTCCAGCCCTGATAAGCCATTCAACAGTCACACAGGGACGCCAGGCACCCGGACGCATTTCACGCGACGACACCGGCCACGCGAGGCACGCACCTCCACGCAGCACCGGGCCCCGGGACTGAGCACCAGCACTCACCACTGATCCCGGGAGAATGAGATGATGAAGCGAATGCCGGGGGGGAGTGGAGCCATTTACGCCGCACTGGCCACGGAGCTCTGGTCACAAGAGAAGAGGCTTCATGCGTAGGTTACTAAGCCCGGCTTCAAGTCTGGCCCCTACAGCTCCCGCGGACTGGAAGGTGCGTCGGGTGCCCTGCTGGGTCTCGCTTGCCCTCTTCCTTCGGGCAGAGGCTCGGCTCTCTACAAGGAGAACGAGGGGTGGAAAAGTCAGGTGTCCCGACAGGGCCACTGTGGGAGTCACTGGCAGACGTCACATCCGAGGCGGGTGTCGGGCAGCCCAGATCAAGCTGGGCCTCCAGCTCCACTCGGAACTCCCCCGAGGAGAGTCTGCCCTCGGGGACAGCTTGTTCAAAGGTCACAGCCATGACTTCCACATGGTCTGAGGGTGAATTAGAGAGACCCCAAGTCCCTCCCTCTCCATCTGGGAGACATCTAGAGACCATCCCATTCACTCTTGACCACAACACTCTATGGAACTAATACTAATATTCATGTGAAACCAGTTTGTGCCCAGTGACTTCACCATGTGCTCAATTCCCAGAGCATGCCAGGGGACGGCACAGGCTCGACTCCACCCCTGTGGACCAGGCCACGTCCGAGCGGCACTAGCGGAGAGGCACACAGGCCTGGGCGAGACCGCAGGTAGTGCGACCAAAACCGATCATCTCACTATGGCCCTGCAACTGGACTGAAATGTATCTTGTGCTGCGGGAAGGTACTTGACCGCCTCCTGATGCCTCATGTCCTGGGGAACGGCCCCATTCCGAAGTCAGGGCTGAAGGCAGAGCGAGCCGGGAAGGAACAGGAAGGAACGGGCAGGGAGGCCTGAGAGCCAAGCATGCCCAGCAATGCAGGTGGGCCTGGTCTCCTGTTCCAAAGGCAACCTCAGCACGCGTTACTTTTCAGTCTATCCTCGAAGCTCGGCAACAAGGAAATCTCTCGGACCAATGCCTTAGGTAACAAGCGACCTGGTCAATGTAGGAGCATGGCTTGGGCTATCTTAATCCTTAGTGAAAACCCACCGGTTATATGATCTTTTTTAAAGCTACTTTTGAGCAAACATTCATCTCAATTCAAAGCTGCTGAAATTTATTTAATGTTTTCCAACAACTTCCTTGGGGTCACAGACAAGCAAGGCGAACAGCTCTGTTGGAAGGCTCCAGCTACATTCCTAAGAGCCTGGGCACCCCCTCCCAACCTTCATTCTGGCCCTTCCCCCTCCACACACCACGCCTTCTTCAAGGATCTCCCTGTGTGCTTTTAGCAAAAAAATCAAAATCCTTACTGGCTTTCCTTCCTGGACCCCTGACGCCGACCTCTCCATGTCTCTCAGGGAGGCAGGGAAAGGCTGTGTCTGCTCCAGCCAGAATTCCGCTTTTGCTTCCGAGAGCCAGCCTGACCCCACCCCTGCCCCCGCCCGCCGCCTCCGGGTAATCCCAGGCACACCACTTCACCTGTCTGCTCCCCTGCTCTCCCGCTAAAACAAAGAGGGATGATGGCACCTACATTTTAGGGTTCTTATGAAGAGGAAAAGAGATCGGCCATGAAAGCCCTTTGCACCGGGCCTGGTGGGCGGAAGCAGCTAGGGTCAATCCAGAAGCGGAGCGAGGGCGGCAGGTGGCTGCCCCATTCCCGGGATTTGGGTTCAAGTTGGGCACAGGCAGGTGTTCCAGAGATTTGTTAGACCAATCCCAGCAATTGCTTCAAAGATGTTTTGGCTCAAAATCTAGATTTAGAGAATATTTTACTAAAACTTGCTCAAGATGAGTGGGCTTCTGTGTGGGCCCCTCAGTATAGCTCGAGAAACAATTTTGTGACCATGACTGCAAGGGTAAAAGATTTAAATTTTACTGTGCCTGCGAAGGAATGGTCAGACGCCACTTTCTTCCCCTGTCCAAATCCTGCTTTGCTAGGTGTAACCTAAGAATATTCCAGATAGTATTGCTATCTGAATCAATCAATCAATAAACCTCAATTCTGGTAAAACCCATATTTAAAAAAAAAAAAAATCCAGAGGGCCCTGGAAACCAGCCGAGGAAGAAAACCTCAACTTCTTTTTAAAACAATTGCAAGGTCCTCCCCTGTGAAATGGGTGAAAGCAAGTGCTATTATTGTCATAGAAGTAAAGGTAGGGATTTTACACGTGGGCTGTTAAGAGCTCAGTGTAAGGAGACTCCTTCACCCAGAGCCCAGGCAGCGGCCCCCGAGAAGCACTGACCGTGTGGAGTGCCCGTGAGCCCTGTGAGGTCCACCGGGAGGCACCACACTCACTTCCGACCAAGACAGGCGGCTTGCCCGGTAGGCTGGACACTGGGCACACTCAAATTCTCTTCCTCTGACCTGTCCCGTGTCCTCTGGGGAGCACAGGGAATGAGGCGAGGCAATTGCTTGACACTCTGTGTTGAGCATGCAGCCCCATTACACAAAAAGAAGACATACTTTATCCCCTAGTCGCTCTCTATAGGGTGTCCTGGAACTCATCACTCCCGAAGAGAAGTCACACTATCCAGGGTCACTCTACCATCAGACAGGGACACCAACTTCCTCCCTCCCCCCAGAGCAGCTCAGCCAAACTCTGTCATAGGCACACTGTATGCCCCTCTTCTGAAAGAGCCCAGGCCAGGCAGCTAGAAGAGGAGGCAAACAGGCATCTCGGGCTGTCCGTGCGGGGGACCCCGCCGCCTGCAGCAGCTCTGTGCGCTCTTCCAACAAGGTGAACACTGAAAGTGTCTTCCCAGAAGTGAGCACTGCTGTTAACCATCTCAGCAGCCTGTGCAGATTTTAAATGAGCTACTTAAAGACACCGTTTTTAAAATGGATCTTATTTTATGGCAAAGTTGGGTGGGAGGGACATGTCCCTCCAAAATGTTACTTTTCTGTAAAGGGAGAAGAGGATGGGGGCGGGGAGAATGAATACAACTTCCTTTCCAGAGACAATATTTTTTATGGTTTGCACTTTAAAGGCTCTATTCCATATCAAAGAGTACTGACAGTGGCCACTAATTTCCTGTGGTTTAAACACAAAAAGGACTTATCTATCGGGACCACTCTCCTCTCCCCCACCCCCAACACAATGAACCTCAAAGGTGATACACAAAAGAGAACTCGCCAATGGGGGTCCAAGACTACATGGTGGGACACTGAAGGGCTGGAGTCTTGACCCACAGGGAGACCAAGGAAGGAGCCCAGGAGAAACTCCCAACCCTTACCAACTCGAACAACTTCCCACAATCTCTGGTCCCAGGCAGGTGACACCTTCCCGGCAGCCAGCTGCCACCTCCCAGCCCCAGGAGACCCAAGGAGAGGCAGGCTTTGGAATTCCACCTTTAGAAATGCAAACCTGGGGGCTGGGAAAAGGGGCTTTCCAGTGTCCTCCCTTCAAATGCAAATCCCGACGGTCCCTCGGGGTCACCGGGTCCTCCGGAGCGGCCGCGCGGCGTTAGGGCGGGGAGCGCCGGAAGGGTAGGGGAGCAAAAAGAGCCCGCTGGCAGGTGGGGGGCTTTCCGGCGCTTGCCTCCCGATCCACGGGGACGCTGTCACTGGCGCCGGCCGGGAGGCGCCCGAGCTCCGGGAACCGGCTGCTCGGCAAACAGCCCAGAGGCCCAGAGCGCCAGCGCCCGGAGCCTCCCGGAGGGCGTTCAACGCCGGCTCCTCCCCCGGCGGCCGGTCCCCGGAGGCGGCGGACTCGGCGGCACGCCCACGTCCCCCGCGCGGCGGCCAAGGCGCGGGGCTCCTTCCGAGGGGTCCCCGGACCCCCGCTGTCACCGCGGCCGGGGCAGGGTGGGGAGGGGCGCCCCCAGGACCGCTCGGCTCGCCCCTGATTCCACTCGCCCGGAATTCCCGGGCCGCTCGGATCACTCCCGAGGCAAGGCAGGAGTCGAGACTCCCCGGCCCAGGCCAAGGCCAAGCACAAAGGCCGGCGGGGCGAGGGGACGGCCGGAACGCAGGGACCGGATCCCGCCGCGGCAGGTGCTGCGCGGCTGCAAAGCCCGAGGCCCGCAGGCCGGCGGCCCGGCGGGTGCGGGCGGTGTGGAGCGTCCCCCGCGTCGCTCTCGCCGCCCTGTCCCCGTCCCCGCGCCTCACCTGCGCCCCGGCCCGGGCCGGCCGCCCCGGGCGCTTCCTGATCGCGACTTCCTGGGGCTGCGCGCGGAGGCCCCGCCGGCCCTGCCGCCCCTTTCACTTTCCTGCCGCCGGCCGGGCGCCCGGGCCCTCGCCGCGGCGGGCGGCTTGGCCCTCCCCCTCCGGCTCATCCCCGGTCCTCCGATCCTCCCCGCCCTCCCCCGATCTCCTCCCCGGGGCGAGCTCAAGGTCCCAAACTGCCCCGGAGGAGCCCCTACGCGAGTGGCGCTGCCCGCCCGCCGCCCGCTGGGGCCCCCCAGGCCGCCCCCCGCCCAGGCACCTGCCAGCGAGCTTGGCGGCATTTACTGGCTTGTCCTCCGCTGGCCAACACGGAGCTCCCGGGGCCCCCAGTCCTCCAGGTGCGTCTTACCAACAAGCAGCAAAGGGCCGCGTCCACCTGGTAGGCCCAGCGCTAAAGAGGGTGTGTCTTCGACTACTTGCCTTTATTCCCACGGCCCTTTCTCAAGGGTCAGAATCGCAAAACCAGCCTTCTACGGAGTGAAAAGGACCCACGGACAGGTTCTATGGAACCTTCTCGAACCACACCTGTATGTGCGTGGCACGCAGCCCAGAGGGGTACACTGGAGAAGCCCAGCTTGGCTCCGGTCACCTGTGGCCGTGACACCTGGCTGGTGCCCTCCCGGACAGTTCCCATTACAACCCAGAACAATTGTTCTCTGAATCCCACTCTCACTTTGGGCCCACAGTGGGCCTTGGGCAGCCCCCTGAAGGGCCCGCTTATATTCCTACCAGCACCCACAGGGAACACAGAGCACCCTAACTGGGCCCAGGCGCCCAGCTCCCAGAACAGCACGTCCCAGAAGAGCAAAGTGAAGCAGAGAACACGTTCTGCAGATGAAATTCTAGGAAGGAGGCCTGCCCCTGATTAAGAACAATGCTTACGGCTAAAAGCAATCCAAGGCCTAGCTGCTGTTATTTGCCCCGAGGTCTGCAGGGACAGTAGGTCTGGGCACAGCGAGCCCCGCCCAACATCTCCCTCAGGCCAGCCTGGAGGTTTCCTCCTCCTCTGCCAGGCCTCACGGTTTCCCCTGGGGCCCTGTTAGGTTTCTAGAATACTCTGCTATCCTTTACTGTTGGCTGAGTTGTGTAGAAGGCATCACCTCTGGCTTTTTCTTTTTCTTTTTTTTTTTTTGGAGCGTGTGCTTGGGGTGGTGAGGCAGGTGGGGCAGAGGAAGAGAGAGGATTCCAAGCAGATTCCTGGCTGAACTCGAGCCAAATGCTGTGTGGCGCTCTAACCCAGAACCCTGAGATACTCCCTGAGCTGAAATCAAGAGTCAGATGCCTAACCGACTGAACCATGCAAATATCTGCTCTAGTTTTTGAGAAGGGTTCTCCATGCAGAAGGGAAACCTGCCAACCCCAGGGGGCCCCAAGCTCTCAGCCACAGGACACCTGCGGGGGGGGGCCCTCCTCGGGCAAGTGAGGTGGCTCCAGTCCTCTCTACTTCCTTCTCCCTTGGGCAAGGTCTCTGTGGGCCAGTTCCTGCTCCCCTTCCTGACTCTCTGTTCTTGGTGGTCCCCAAACCAGCCCAGTCTGGCTCCCATCTCTCCCCAAACCCCCCCTCCTCTGGTGGCCCCACAGGTTCTACTCAGGGCTGCTGATCTCTCAGTGTGTGTACTAGCTCCTCCCTCTTTCCAAACCACACTCCCCCCTCTGCCTCAAATTGCCCTCCAAAAGCAGCTGGGATCTTGTCATTCCTGATGAAACCCCTCATGGTGCCCCTTTGTCCCACAGGAACAAGACCCAGTCCCTTAGGAGCAGACAAGGCCTGACCCCGCTTCTGCCCAGTCCCGCCCCAGCTTGGGGACAGCACTGGGGCCTCTAGGAGGCGTGCTTTCTCACATAGACAGGTCTGCCCTGTGCGCCCCACCTCGGCCTTTCCTCCTGCGGCCTTTCCTCCTGGGCTCAAATATCTCTGTCCTTTCAGGCACCGGGCGCTGTATTTCCTGGGGGCCCGCAGAAACCAGTTTACCCTGACTCGTCACAATGACTTGGTCCTAGTTATTTCTAAATCTAGCTGGAGAGATACGCAGGGTCATGCCCTAACTCAGAAGGCAGCAGTCTCTGTGTGCAAGCCATCTCAGAGGAAATGGTATTTGCATGGTGTGCCGTGGAAAACCAGAGGGGGCCAGGATGGCCGACACAATATCTGCTGAAAATATCTGTCTTTTGTATTTTAAAAAGGTTAAAATATTAGTCTTTTATATGATTATAAGAAACACCCAAAAAACGTAGTAGGGGAGGTAATAAACTTGTATAAAACTTCCAAATAAAAACAGTTCGCACTTTGCAATGAGAACCGGTGATGGTTTGGATGAGCATTCCAGGTTTCATGGTTAACATGGCTACACGACAGCTCAGGACAGAAGAGAGAGTTGGGACGTCACCACCGAGACATTGTGCCACTAGGTAACTTTTTGGAAAATTTTTAATAAGATTTTATTCATTTTTTTGGAGACAGGGGAGAGCGTGGGAGAGGCAGAGGGAGGAGAGAGGAAATCTCAAGCAGACCCGCACCTAAGCACGGGCCCTGACAAGGAGCTCCATCCCACGACCCTGAGATCATGACCTAAGCAGAAATCAAGAGTCGGGTCGCTTACCTGACTGAGCCACCCAGGCGCCCTAGGTGACTTGAAAGTTATTTTCTACAATCACAAGTTTTACAACAGTTGAGATGATAAAAAAAAAATCTAAGAGCTCTTCCTTTTCTTCCATTGACGTGTAATATTGGAAATTTCTTGTGAGAAGAGAGTGAATTCCAATCCAGCTCAACTTTTCCAATCCTGTGTTTCAACGTTCTGACAAGGTGTGCAGGTCCAGAGGTGGTGTGTCCTCCGGCTGCTACACACACAGCCCAGGGCCTGGGCTCCCGACTGGTGAAGCTAAGGGGGACAGACGCGGGGCCGTCAGCTGAACACACCTGGACTGGGTGCACCTCTGCTTTCACCTCGCTTTGACTTGGTTTTGATGTTACTTCAGCAAAAGAGGAACAGACCAAATGGGAGACACGTTGGTTCTTATCCAACTGGTGTTTCCTGCCGTTAGGGGTCAGCCCAGGCATCGAGGCCTCAGAGCCAAAAAGGGGCCTTGACTTTGAAAAGTTCATAGAGCAAAAGCCATGTGGCAAGAATAGGCCGGTTCCCCTCAAAGGGAGACTCATGCGAGCGTGAGGCAGGGGCTTGCATTCACGTCAGGGCTGCTGTGGCAAAGTGCCTCGCACTGGGTAGCTTCCAACCACGGGGCAGGCCGTGGTCTCACAATTGTGCAGGCCCGAAGTCTGAGATCAAGATGCCGTGCACTTGGAAGGCTCCCTGGAAGAATGCTTCAGGCCTTTCTCTTCGCTTTCGGTGCTGCTGGCCGTCCTTGGTGTTTCTTAGTTCTCCGATGCTTCGCTCCCATCGGCCACCCCATGGCGTCTCCCCGGCGACCGTGGTCAGCCCCTCCGTGTATCTGTGCCTCTGGGCCGCCCTCTTACAAGCACTGGTCATATGGGATTCGGGGCAGGCCTGACTCCAACAGGACCTTGGCATAACTACACCTGCAGCCACCCTATTTTCAAATGCGGTCACCGTCCGTGGAACTGGGAAGGACGAGAGTCTGGTGGCGGGAGTTGGCGGGGCACCAGCCTGGCACAGGGCCACTAGAGAAGGTCAAGCAGGGCACGGGGTGGGGGGAGTCAGTGTGGGAACGCACCCTCGGGCTAGCAACATCAGGAGGCTGCTGGCACGCTGGGCCAGGGAAGGGAGCAGCCGCTCAGACTCAAGGAGTTGGGGCTGGCCAGAGCTACTGGACAGGAGGGGGCTTGGGAGGGAAGGAGAAGGGAGTGAGCAGTCCTACCTCTCAAGTCCCACTCTCCCACCGACCCGAGCCAAGAGGGAGGTAGGGCGAGGAAGCCCTGCATGGCTCCAGGAGGCAGACACATGTGCTCTCCACCCTCCTCCCCCCAGAAAGAGTATCTGGTTAGGTAATAAGTCACACAGGCAACTAGCAATCCCAACACGGCTACGCGTTACACCGGTGAACATGCAGGCTGCAAAGGCGGGTCACCTGACCTGGACAAGCCGGTCACGGCAGGTAACATCTCCGGAGCACACAGGGGGTGGCCAAGAGCATGGGCAGGGAAGGGACGTGGTCCATGCAGAGGGAACCCTGAGAAGGCAGCAGGCTGGTCGAGGAGCATGGATGGCCCGAGATAACAGCTGCGAGGGAGCACAGGTGGAAGAAAGGTGTAGGGGGCAAGGACGGGAGAGAGCCAGGGCTGGCCCCCACGTGTCAGGCTTGGGCGGCTACCCGAATGCTGGAGTCTTTATGGAGAGAGGCACACAGAACTTACAGGGGCAGGTGGGAGAGGGATTTATTTGTACTTGTTGAGCAGCTGATTCCCAGGGGACCTCTGAGTGGAGACGCTGACCAGGGCTGGAGGCAGGACTTTAGAGTCTCTGGAAGAACCCTAAGCTGGTAAGGGAGGCTGGATACGGACAGCAACGGGCAGCAGGAGAGGAGAGCCTTCCCAGGCAGGAGGCGGAGACCGAACCCGGGTAGCGGCATTTAAGGGCCAGGATGGAGTATGGGAGAGGCCACAAGAGAGTGATGTCCCACAGCTCAAGGAAGGCAGTTTCCAGAAGGGGTTGGAAGGGGCCGCAGAGTCAGATGCTGCCCAGAAATCAGGGTTTGCCCAGAAGAGGGGGGACTGAAGCTTCCATGGGGGTAGGCAGACCGCTGAGGGGCAGGACTGAGTGAGGAGTGAGGAAGAGGAGGCAGCAGAAAGCAATCATTTCAGGAAGGATGGCTGTGTCTGGGGAGGAGAGAAGGAGAAAACTTGAGAGGGACTCAGGGAGCAGGAAGGATGTATTTTCAATGTCTGGACATTTTTGAGCATATGTAGAAGTTGAGAGAACACTAGGATGAAGCCTCAGGTGCCCATCACTCAACTTCATCACACAATACACAACTAGCTGAGTTTCCTCCTTGTCGGACCCCCTTCCTGCCCTGATAGTATTTTAAAGCAAGCCCCAGACATTATAGTATTGGATCTGCAGATTTTCAATATGTATCTGCAAAACATACGGTTTCAACCTAATCATCAAGGCTCCCCCAAACAAGAACAGTCCCAGAACAGGATCCAATACCTAGCCTGTGCTCCCCCCCCCCCACGCCGGTCCTACAAATGTTCTTGGCCTCTATTTTGTTTTTATATGGGGATCAACACAGACCATGCACATATTGCCAGGATGCGTCCCCCAGGTCTCCCCATCTGGAGATTTGCCCTGTGCTTCTCTTTCTGCCCCTGACTCTTTGTTTCCATGGTTGCAGGGGCCGGGCCATCTGTCCTGCAGTTTCCCAAACTGTGGGGCTGGCTCGGCCTCGGCGATGTAATTGACCATGTTCTTTGGTCTACCTGCCCCCTTCCTGAACTTGGCGGTGAGATCTTGAGGCGCTGTCTGCTCTGGGCAGTGAGGAGCACGGTACGGATGACAGGCGATGTGCCCTAAGTCCATTTTTCCTTGGAAGTCAGAATCACAGTTGTGAAGAATGTCACAGAAGTCCTATCCTAAGTCTGTGCATTCTCTTTATTTGTAGCACACTCCTGTGGAGACAGACTTGCCCTCCTCAGGTACTCGGCTAACTGAAGTGTGGTTCCCAGAGGGAAGGCAGATAAGGCAGGATGCCTTCCTTTCTCTGCCACTTGTCAAAACAATGACTTGGTTTTCCCTGGTGCCTCAAAAGTTATCAGTTTCCCTCTGTGTTGTTGTTCTGCCCTTTTTGTTATATGCGCTCATCTCCTTTGCCCATCTTGGCCATCTTATTATTCTCTTTTTAAGATTTTTAAAATTTATTTTGGAGAGAGAGAACAGGGAGCAGGGAAGAGGGAGAGGGAGTCCAAAGCAGACTCTGTGTTGAGTGCAGAGCCTGATGCCGGGCTTGATCTTGCGACCCTGAGATCCTGATCCGATACCAGGAGTCAGACGCTCAACAGGATGCGACCACACACACGCGCCACCCCCCGCCGCCCCCATGGGACCCTCCTCTCATTGGCTCCTGAGTCTGTCTGCCACGACTTGGTCCTTTGATAATGATGTTCCGAATGCACCCCAGACCTAGAAGCAGCCGTTTCTCTCAGGAGGTGCCCGTCCTACAGAAGCCAGAAGAGAGAACGAGAGTCGGTGTGCACGGGGAATAGGGCTGTTGGCATAAAGGACACATGTCCCTCCAGAGGCAGAAAGACAAGAAATCCAAAACGTGCAAGGTGAGTCCTGGGATGGAGAAGGGGCAATGGAAAAAGGACAGATGTAGACAGAGGTCATCTGAGGTGGGCAAGCAGGAGCTGCAAGTTGTTATCTATGTTCCCTTGTTGCAAAAGACAGCCAGTCGCTGAAAGGGAAAGAGGGAGGGGGCAGCCTCGGGCGTTTGTGGAAAATCCAGAGGATTTAAGGGAACTTGCGGGAACACTGACTGCCTCCAGTACTGCTGGAGGAACACTACCTGCCTACCTGAGAGTAATGAGGTCATCAGTTTCTATCGGTGCCAACCTGTGTGTGTGATGGAGTGTGTCTGTGGCCCGAGGGACGCCGAGAGAGGACAAAGGTGGGCAGCGCCAACCTGAAGGGTCAGCTTTCGCCATCCCGCCTCCTCCAATTTTCAAGGAGGACTCACTCCTTTGCTCTGGCACTGAGAAAGGGGCGACTTTGTCACCTTCTGGAAGGTTCCATCTTTCATGAGAAAGAACCACAAAGCACGAGACCCCTGTGCTAGGAGCTGCCGTTGCAACGAGAAGGTTTAAAACAAGGACCTTCTGTCCAAGAGCTCCGTGTCTGCGAGGGAACCCGGAGGCGAGGCCAGGGCGCATCTGGGAAGGCAGCAGACACCCCAGAGCTTGAGAGAATGCAGCAAGCTTAGAAAGCATAAAAGCACTGGATGTTACTATAGAGGAAGGGAAAGTAAGATCAGAACCTATTTACTTAACGGGGAGAAGAGAAGTTTCATTTTGATCTCCACGCATCAGAAAGTCGGACTTCTAGCAGCAGGGGCACTAACTGGTGACCAAGGGGCGCTAGCTGGTGATTTCTGTTCAATTATTAATATTGTTGATAACAAACAGAACGGACAGCCTCCTACTGTTAAGCACGTCCCGCAGCCCCCCATTACTGTGTGTATCGTTGGTGGGGGGCAGGACCATCACTGTCCTCTCCCAGGCGCCAGGCGTCTACAGGGGCGCCCTGCGGCTGACCTGATGGTGAAGGCAGTCACGTGTTGGGATGAGGGTTCTGCGAGGGCAGAGATTTTTTTACCTGACTGTCCATCAGTAAATCCTTACCACCTGGAATCAAGTCTGGCACACAGGAGACCCTCGGGAAATCCCTGCTGCCCAGTGACCGCTCCCAGGTGGGCGGCGGTTCCGCTAAACACAGGGAGGCACAGCGGGGCACTATGAATACGTCATGATTTGTGGCCATGCTCTCGGCACCTGGGGAAGAGAACTCGCTACAAAGTCCCTTTTAGCAGCATGTGTGGTTGCTCTGCCATTTTCTTCTAAAAATGGGGTTTGCGTTCCCACCTCCTGTCTTTAATGTAAGTCCCGTTATGTGGCGTAAAGCGACCAGAAGTTTTAAATAGAGTGTCCCTACAAAGTCCCTGTGCATCTCGTCGCCACCACGTCCTGCTGGCAAACTCAGGAGCATCTGTGAGGGAGGGGGTTCAGAGGGGACTGGCCGTCGGCGCCCACGGTCTCCCTGCGAGGATGCTGTCCGCCCTCCTGGCTGTGCCCAGCAGCACTTATTAGATGTGTCACCTTGGAACGTTCCTGAACCTCTTTATGCCTCAGCGACCCTCTAATGTAGGGTCACTGAGCGCTTGGTGCTAGAAGACGTCATCTCTGTTACAAAGAGGAAGAGGACGGCTGCCATTCTCAGGGAGCTCATCACCTAGTCGGTGTGAAACTACAGGGAGCTTCAAGTCACCAACCCACCCGACCCCCCAAATCCTTAAACATGTTACAAAATTTCTGGTTACAACAATATAAAAACTTTTAGAAAAAAAGTCATGTATTTTTTGGATATCGTAACTTCTTGTGAAGCCAACAATATTTTGGACGGACTAAGGTGCTAATCAAAGGAACGTACAGGTGAGATAAAGTTACCTGCACCCAACTGAACTTGCTTCATACTTGGGGTTTTTTACATTTCCGTCCTCGTTCAGAGGGGAAACACTGAGGGTCCCTGTGTGGAGTCCATGCACCCAGGGCCAGAAATAAACAGCGCTAAGCTCAGGACTTGTGACAGTACCCGGAGCTGGCAGCCAGGGCCCGAGCGGGGCCCAAAGTGGATCCCTGCCCGGTCCACAGGGTTGAGTTTTAGAGCTCAGATGGCGTGGACGCCAGTCCTAGGCAACCTTAGACAACCGGCCCCATTTAAAATCTTCCTGGATCCCTTTGGTGGGGGGGGGCTGCAGCTCTCCAGACTATTATTGTATTTGGTCCACAGATGCTTGGACACTTGCAATATCAGCTGGACCATCAAAAGCCAGGCCCTGGCAGGAGAGAAGGAGGTACAAAGAAGCAGGGGTACCAGACCCGTAAGCAGAGGGGAAGCTAGCACTCAGAGCCGAGGAAGTGCTTTTAGAGGTCACCCAGAGCAGGGATAAATGAGGTATCCAGAAAAGTCCCTGAGACGGTATTTTCTTAATAACGTAAACTAGCACAGTCTCCTTAATACACCCTGCCTCCTTCAAACCTGTATTAAACATTTCCATCCCTTCTTTTATCAAACCTTGGCTGAGTCAAGATAATGTCGACATCCCCTCAAGCTGAAATACTATTCAGTCATTTAAAATACTTCTGAAGAAGTTCTGACGTGTTCACCATATCATAGCCCGTGATAATGGCAAGGGATAAGTGAAACTATTCCAATGAAGTACAAATACATACGCATTTTCAAAGCCTGGTAGGATTCACACCAAAATATCAGTAAGCGGCCATATATTTCACCGAATTTTATCTATTTTGCCAACATCGCTTAGTAATCTTTAATAATGTGAGCCTTGACTGCATGCCAGGCTCTGTGCTAGACTGCGGGGGCCAAGGCCCTGGGGCATGGAGGGAGGCTGCCCTGGAAACACAAGGCACAAGCCTGCGAGGACTGCAACAGAAAGTGAGAGAAGGGGGGGTGCTCAGGGGCTCGAAGCAGGTAGGACAGTGTCCCCAAAGAGGTTACATCTGGGTGACGTGTTCAAGGTGAAGGACTGTTCACCAGGTGGACAGACACGAGAACTGCGTCTCGGAAAGAGAGACCAGCATTCACTGATTCGGAGGGTGTCCTGTAAGAAGACGATCTAAAGAATTATAAACGGTGATGCAAGTGAGGAATAAGGCTGTGGGGACAAGCGCTGATCCTCGCAAACAATCCAGGACACGTGAAGTAAAGGCACGATGAGATGCCATTCTGCCCACCAAATTAGCCAAGAAGAAAAGTGACTCACAGCAGGCCAGGGATCCTCGAGCATCAGCCACTCCGCTGCACAGGGGCACGGGACCCGCCGTTCTAGGAGGCAACAGAGGGTAGTGAAGTGTTTAAGTCTCCCTACTCCTCCTACCGGCCCAGGAACCCTCAGCCCCTACAAGGCTGAATTCTGCATGGTTGGATTTGAGGTGCGGACAGAGGTCTTTGCACTCAGACGTTCACAGCGATTCTAGTCATCTCTCTCTTCGCTTCTCCATTTCGGGGAGTGGATTTACAGGGTTTCATCGCATTACTGGGTTACGTCACTGACACGTGGGAACATGCATTCCTCCGTACAGATCAAGCGGTATGTGGTCACCGATTTGAAAACCTGAGTTGAGTATACACATTCCACTTCTACAGCACGTGGCCTTCCCAGAGCATTTCCTCCTTATGATCTCATATGATCCTCGTGACCTTCCCACAAGCTGGACAGGGCAAGCGTTATTCCGGGAAAGGTCACCTGGCTTGCAGGCTCCTCCCCCGCACTTGCCTCAGAGAACCCGACGCACCCTCAGGCCTCTGGGGGTGCAGCCCTTAGCATCTTGGCCCTGCCCTCCACCACCACGGGCCCCCTAGAGTAGCAGAGTGGAACTGGCCTTACAAATCCACGAGTAGGGAAGAATGACATCCGTTTTAGAATAACAGATCCGGAGGAAGCCACAGGGGAGCAGAGCCTTGGGGATTTTTTTAATAGCATGCATTACTGCTGCATTTGTCCCAGATGGGTCTGTAAAGTTTTCTCATTTCTTCAGAGCCCCCTGATACAGAACCCAGGGGCTCAGCGCACACTCAGCTACAATCACTTCACTGAAGTATTGAGAGAGCCCCTGGGAAACTGAATCTGATTTAAGAAGAATCAAGAAAGAATAAAAAATAAAAAGAATAAAGAATAAAAAAACAAGATCATAAACCAGATGAAAAAGGGAAAAATTGATGCGCTCTTTTTTCTTCTCCAAGTGTTGCATAAATTACAGTTCTGTTGCGAAATGATACCTAACATGCAATATTGATGAGCATGTGTTGACGGAACACGTGCTCTGTGCTGCGTGGCGAGAGAGAGAGAAGCGCAGATGACCCTTGAGTGGCTGTCCCACTTAAAACCTTAGTCAGCCCCATTTCGGAACATCTCGTCTCCACCCCTGTCAACACCACTAACGTCTGCCCCACTGGCTGCGCTGCATTACTGGATGGGCTCACTTCCTGGGTGGACGAGAATTTGTTTTTGTGTCCTGATGACAGCATCTTGACATGGTTCCATTAAACCCCATAGCTCAGGTAGGCGTGTGCAGCTGGCTGTTTCCTCTGCGTTGGCGGCCAGGTGCATGGCCGGCATTAACTTCAAACTGCTCACTTCGAACTGCAAGGGAGGCGGTCTCTTCCCGCCCCCGCCCTCACGTACATTGGTGCTAATGAATATAAGTCTTCATCACAGACTAACTTCTGATCCTCACAAGCAAGTACCTGGTTGAAACATCGTTCGTAGTTTGATCCTCTTTAGGAAGAAACAACCATTAAAAATCATGAAGATCAACTGGTCTTAAAGGTTCCCCAAAGACCTACTGGGAGCAGGTTCTCGGCTGAGTCGGGGAGCCATAAACACGGTAGGACGATGGATAGCTTGCACCCAGCTTCACTGTGCCAGGCTCACCATCAACATCTAACAGAGACGCGAACAGCCCTCGGAGGGCAGCGACCGCCTCTCCATTTTAAAGATGGGCAAATGGACTTCAGAAAGTAGAAAACAGGGCTAGGACTCCAGTCTTGCATCAGGCTCGTATCCACCAAATGCCATGAAAACTCTATTTTAAAAAAAGAAGTTGCAATTCCTGTTTTTACAGTATCTGTTTACACGCCTACATCGATCTATGCATTCATCTGTGTCTACGCACGTGTGTTTGTGTAGACGTAAACATACAGTGCATGCTTGCATTGCCAAGAACCGAAGCACTTCTGAGCAACAGCCCGGGCCTCGCACAGCGCAGATGGGTCTGAATTCATCTCGTGGAGCGCACCTCCTTGCTATGAGCAGTTGCTGCAGCCTGAACCCAAACCAAACAGGCCTGCTGCCGTTCCTCTGAGTCTCCCTCGTTCTTAGGGCCTTTTCTGGCGGGTCCTGAAGAGCTTGGGGGGGCACAGGCTCAGGGGCGCCGCTGGTCGCCATGGCAACAGCCAGGCCTCCAGCCCTGCGCTTGCAGGTGGTCAGAAAGGTGTGGAAGGAGGTGGCAGCCGCCCGGGGAGCTTCCAGGACACTTTCCTCCCCTCTGGAGCAATCCCACGGTCGGTGGACGCTAAGGGGCCCCTTGCCGGAGGGCCGGCTGGGCTGGCCCGAGTTTTCTTTACTCATTGGTTTTTGGAGGAGGGCAGGCAGGTGGAGAGGGGAGGATCTGTCATTTCTACTTGGGAAAGGCAAGAAGGTAATTTCTTACTGGGGAAATGGAGCTGGCAGGAACGGCGGAACCCCCCCTCCACTCACCCGACGCCCCGCCATCTCCGCCCTCCCTCCTTCACGGAGGGCTGCATCTGCGCAAGCTCCCGCCCGGGCGTTGATGGGAAATCTCTCCAGGGGGATGATGGGAAGCCTCGCGGTGGGTGATGGGAAGGGCTCACTGGGAGATGATGGGAAACGACTCCCGGTGGATGATGGGAAGGGATGGCTGGGGCATGATGGGAGAATTATGCGAAGAGTTGCCCCGAAAAGGTTTTTAAGAGGTAGAAGAGGATTTCTTCATTTTTTTTTTCCCCAGTGAAGAAATCCTGTTTTGGCGATGCCCTCACCCTCTTGCCCTCATGCCCATGTACAAAGGAATAAGACGAGTTAAGGAAGCATTTTGAGGGCCTCCCTTCGGAGTTTGAAAGCGCTGCTTTGTGACCACCGGGCACTTCGGAGTCCCCCGGGAGCGGGGGGTCAGGGAGTCTGGGGCTCCCGACAATCAGCTTGGCCTGATGTGGTCTTCCTGGGGCCGACCTGGTCTGAGCTCTCCCGGGCCGCGTCGCCGAGGGAGGCCAGGGACGTGGGCCTCGTGTTACCTCCTCTTGCCTTATTTGGGCAATTGCTGAATTTCAGTATGTACTGAAAGATTTGGGGAGGGGGTAACGCTGACGAATTTCCACGAGATGTAAATCGAGTTGTACATTTTGGGATTCACTAGCTCTATCTATGGCTAGGCACCCAGCTGCTTGCCAATGATGTGATCCTGGTTTGCTTAAGCCACCTCTGTTTTTTCTTTTGTTTTGTTTTCAGTCTAAAGCTCATTCAGCCAGCGCTTCTCTGCTTGGTAGACGGTTTAAGGCCACTCCCAGAAAACCACAGTTATTCCTTTAAATTAGAGATTCGGGAGGCAGTAGAGTGTAGTGGTGAAGAGTAATGGCTTTGAATGCCGCTGGCTATATGAACTTGAGCACAGACTTTACCTCCCTTTGGCTTCCTTTCCTGAGTGGGGTGGGGGGGGGCATATGACAGTGAGGGTTTAAAAAGATAATTCATATAAAACACAGCCAGCACTGAGTTAGAAACATAGCAAACCTTGATTTCTGTCATTGTTGCAGCAAATCTGAAAGTGGAATTGCTGACATTCATTTTCACGTGCAAAAAAGCTAAAATGTATTCGAATTACCAATTACCACTCCAGATTGCTAGCATTTAAAATATTTTTGACATTTTACTATAAAAAGACATGCTTAATTGTAGTAAATATGGCAACTGCCAAGTATAAAGGAGATCATGATCATATCCTAAAAAACCCACTTTTCCCCACAAGAAAAGCTGTTAAATTTTGGCAATTTTGGTAAATTTAGTAAATTTACAATCTCTTTTCTTTGCAACTAACAAATAATGCTAATTGTAGAGTCTTGTGTGTTAATTTGCTTGTAAATTTTTCTTTTTTCAGTAAGTGCTGTGTTTGGGCCTGAGATTTGGTTAAGACCGCTACTTTCCATTAAGGCATTATTTCTGAGGGAAAGGCTGCAAAGTATGTGTGCTCTGAAGTTCTGTGGGTGCTTCCCCTCCCGCGCCTGGCATTCTTAAGGCTGTCTGGCAAGATCAAACTGTTTCCTCAGCCACTTGTTCCCATACCCATGCAGCAACAACAAACAACACATCTTGGGGTGGGTGTGGGGGGAACTTTCTTTTAATGATATGTGATTTCTTTGTAATAGTTTTATTGTTGACATTAGGTAGCTATTATAATAAATAACAATATGTTAATAAAATATTATGTTTGAGCCCCACATTAGGTCCTTGAGATTGGAAGGGCTTATCCCAGTTTACAAAATAGGAATCTGAGGTTGAGAAGGCAGGTGAATTGCCTGAGGTCACCAAAGCCATGGGAACTAGAATTAGAACTTGGGCATTCTGGCTCTAGGAGAGTCATGTCTTCACTGAACAATGATGACCTTAAGACCTGTTTCTCCTCCATTTAGATCAGTTAAATATTAGGCTTAAAGAAATAAAATGGGTAATTGTTATCGTTGAAGGTATTAAAACTCAAAAAGCAACAACATTTAGATTTGAGATGAAACAGTTATTTGTGTAATTTGCAAAAACTCTTTAGAAATCGGATATACAAATGTGTAATGGCCAAACCGCATAGAAAAACAGAACTCTGAGCCACAAGCTACAGCCTAGGAAACCAACCCATTATCTATAGTAACCAGTCAGGAAGCCAGCGAGTGTGCAGTGAGTCAGACTTGAAGGAAGTCAGTCTTCTATCTCTACCAATCGATCTAGGAGCAAACAATAACCCCTGTAACAACTTGCCAGGACTTGGTTAGTAACTGAGCAATTCCGTAATCTTTGTCCCCATTTCCAGCTTAGGACCAACCAGAGAAAGTTCAATATGCATTGCTAACCAATCACATAGGATGTCCCTCTAGTTAACCACCTACACCTTTTCCGGGCCAACAGCCTCCAATCAGGGCACACTCGGAGACCCCACTCTTTTCCACTGTAAGTTTTGCCCTCCTCCTTTGCCTGCCCACGGGCTCTGCCAAAATGCAAGTGATGGTGGCTTACTTCCTTGCTAGGGCAAGCTCTGAATAAATGGTCTTTGCTTGTTCTTTTAGGCAGTCCTTGTCTATTTACACATACAAAATAGGGATTCTTTTAAGTACTACTGATGCAGAAAGACCTCGACCATATTTCCATTTCACCGGGACCTAATGGTCCCTATGGACTGGGTTTCACTGGCTTGGCTGAGCATCTACTGTGTGAAAAAGACTTTCCTGGTGTGGGGGCTGATAGCTAGCTAGGTGGAGGACAGATAGGAGGATGGATGATAGGTAGAAGATATATGGAATTGAAGTCCTTTCTTACTTGAGGTATAGAGGGGACTGGATTCAGGCTTGCCGGGGGGTGGGCGAGGAGAGAAGGGATGCCAAACTCTAAAGGGCATCAGGGTGGACGCGCCTCCACACTTGTTCCTTACGTCAGGAGGAAGTTTATAAACACGAGAAAAGCTCTCGGAGGACATATCTTTCCGGACTGCCAACACCGAAGGGTCAGAAGAGCCCAGAAGGTGAGGAGGAACGGGCAGGGCCCACGGAGGGACCTAAGAAGCCAAGGGGACGGGTTGGAAGGGACAGTGCTCAGTGCCAGGCTGAGGCGCAGCCCTGCCCAGAGCTGGCCTCTGAGTCTTCGGTGCAGACTTCGGAGACTTTATGGCCCTGGCCCAAAGATGGCTTCTCGTTACAGCATCACCCAGCAGCCGTTGGACCCGGCCAGCCACCTGGGATCACGGTTAGACAGGCGGTGGGTACCAAGTCCATCCCAAGTCCCGCCTCCTCCCTCTTCCCGGGCAGCGATTGGCCGACGTTCTCTCCCGTTGCTATGACAGCACCGAAAGCGGCCAGCGGCTCCGCCCCGCCTCTTCCCGCCCCAGGCCACGCCTCCTCTCCTCCCGGGCGGCGATGAGCCGGGGCACCCCTACCCGCTGTTATGGCAGCACCCAAACGCGGCCCGTGGCTCCGCCCGGGCCCCTCCCCTCCCTTCGCCCGCGCCAGGGGGGAGGCGGTGCGGGCCGCGTCTCCATGGCGACGGCGGACGCGGCGGTGCGGGCGGCAGGGACCTACCGATTAGAGACGCGCTAGCGGCGGCGAGGCCATGTCGGACCTGGGCTCGGAGGAGTTGGAGGAGGAGGGAGAGAATGATCTTGGGGTGAGAGCTCCGGGGGCGGGTGGGGGGCTTTCCGGGCGCACCCCCGGAGGCCGGCCGGGGACGGGGACCGCGCCGGCCTCCGCGGCGCCGCGTCCCGATAGTTGGCGGTGAAAGGTGAAACGCTGACGTCTTCTTGCCACATCCCTCCTCGCCGTCCCCTCCCTCCCCTCCCCTGCGCCTCCCATTAAAGGCGAAGGTTTCCGAGTCCACGCCCTGGAGGCACCCTCCCCGCCGCCGCGGCGCTCCAGCCGGGCGCTCTCCGCGCTAGGCTGGGTCACCACGCCCTCCAGCCGTCTCTGCCACGCAGCCTGGCGCCTCAGGAGCAAGGTGCAGGGAGGACAGCTGCCTCGGGCGGCCTTGGAGAGATGCGGAGAAGCTCTGGGCCAAGGCTTCCGGGAAATTCCCCCGAGAGGCCTGGAATCGCATTGCTTTCTTCAGTCTTGCAGGAGCAGACTCAAGTCGTTGGACTCATTCCCAGGTTTAGGCAGCAGACAGGCGGTGCTGGGTGCTCGGCCTCCCACAGTGTGAGCTGGGCTCTGTGGGCATAGATACACGTCCACAGATTAATCACTGTCCCCCAGAGGGTGACTGTTTCCTGCTGACAGGTGGGAACCCCAGCCATGGTGTGTGTGCTTGGGGTACAGAGTAGAGATAGTTTCAGAATTCGTTGAAGAACCTATCACCTCTGCTGAGACCTTTTTGTTAGCTCTGTGTGCCCATCTCTCAGCTTCTGACCTGGTTGCTGCTCAAGCCGGGCCCCTCTCTAACGCGGAGCCAGCCAGCCAGTAGGCAGGGTCGGAAGCCAGGATCTACATGCTCTCCAGACAGTCAGCACCTCATGCTAAAAAGCAGAACACTGCAGTGATTTACACTCCATCATCCCCCATGCAGTGAAGCCGAGGCTGGGACGTCTCCCGACACGCCCATGCTCCTCTTTCTTGTCTGTTTCCCCATCCCTTTTAGTGATGTCTCAGGGAGCACTTTTAAAACATCACTTGCTCTGGGTCTTTCTGGGAGAACCCAACCTACAGCATCTGCCCAGGAAGACTTCGAGTTTGTCTCCTCAGGTAGCCCTAGTGATTTATAACTCTTTAGTGCCCCTAATTTTAGCTTTGAATCACAGCTGGGGTCATTTTAGAGAGTTCCCCCCTATTCAGTCACTCCTGTGGGTGCACTGGGAGGTCTTCTAAGCGAGGCACGGAGCTTTGATACATTTTGATTTCGACTAACCCTGACACAATTCTGTAAGGTCCCACATTTTTACCTTCTGTACTGAGCAAGGATTTCTGAGCTAGAGAGTGCTAGGAAGGGCAGAGCACAGACGGTTTTTTTTTTTTTTTCTGAAGTCCTAGTAATGCATCAGAGATTATGTTGCCATGAGTCTTGGTAGACACAACTCCATGTCAACCATCGCTCTGTGCCTTGGCCCTTTTATTATGTATAATGTGCATTCTGAATTTATGATCAGGGGCTCGCGGGAATGTTTATTTCATGAAGGGTAGGAGAAAATAGGTGAATTACAAACCTGTGTTAGGTTTTTTATTGATTTACTTTTAAGATACATAATTATTTCCATATTAGTCTATGAATGAAACTCAAGTCTCTTGATAAGTAGTTTAAACTTGATAAGGTGATTAACTTAGTGGAGTTAGGGACTCTTGTGACAACTGAGCCCTGATTACTCCTTTGCTCCCCATGTGGCTTCCCTCCCACTGGCTCCTCACAAGCGTGAAAGCCGTCCTGAGGCCGCAGGCACCCAGGGATCCTTGAAGGAAGAGGTTTTTGTTTTTTTTTTTGCATTTCAATTTCAAGTCCTGGATTACTGGAGGACAACAAGGACATATTTACAGTGTGGCTTGAGGGTTATTCTGCATCTTTTCCTTCACACATGCTCCCATAGAGAACACAATTTGGAATACCTCGTGTTTTCCACAGTTGGTTGATTTTGTTTGCACTGTAAAAGATTATCACGATCACATGCAAATTCAGGTGTTGGAGAGCGAGGGAGGCTCCCACCGTGACAGGTTCTAGGGATGTCACCTTGGACTAAGGCTCCACATTGCCCAGGTGTGGTTACCTACCTCACCTGTAGGACTGGGCTGAGGATTGGGAGGGATTCCATGAAATACTGTTGACAAAAATGTTTAATGCATCCTTAGTGATTGATACACAGTAGTTGTAATTATCCCTGTCTCTTCTGCCCAGGAATACGAGGGGGAGAGGAATGAAGCAGGTGAACGGCACGGACACGGGAAAGCAAGACTCCCCAATGGGGACACGTATGAAGGGAGCTACGAACACGGGAAAAGGCATGGCCAGGTCAGAAAGGGTGCCCTCGGTGGGTAGCTTTCTTTAATTAATACTCTGGTGGTGAGCGCTAAATACAGGAATGATAAGAATTGTATATAATCAATGTGTTTCAGGGCATCTACAGATTTAAAAATGGTGCTCGGTACATTGGAGAATACGTTAAAAATAAAAAGCATGGTTATGGCAATTTCATATACCCGGATGGCTCAAGATATGAAGGTAAGATGTGCTTACAAAGCAGATGCATGTGTTGTAAAGCTCTTGTTTGGGGCTGAAAGCTGTCTGTGGTTGCTGAGCTGTGTGAGAGCTTCAAGTTCTCTAGATCACGCAGTCACTCAACAAACACAGGCATGCTCCTAGGTTCACAGGGTTGACGCAGAAACCAGACATTGTTGTAGTGAATGAATTGGCCCCCGTAGCTAGCACAGGCTGTGAGCCCGTGTGCTGATAACCAAAAGCAAGGGAGGCACTGGGGGAGCACAGGCGGTCATGGGGTCTGGACCCTTAACTTCAGATGCTCTGTCCTTTCATCACCTTGAAGCTGATTTTGCTGCTTCTCTTTCTGACCAGTCCCTCTTCTGATGAACATGTGATTTCTTCAGACCTGATGGCTCCTTCATGGAAGGCTTCTGGTCTGGGAGACATGCTGCCTCATTGAGTTGACATTCCTTTGTCTGCCGTGATTTCTTACCTGCCATGTTATGTGTCAGGAAGGTTCTTGTTCCCTTATAACCGAGAACCCTATGGCTGCCCCCATGCACTGTCATCACCCAGTGTGACTACGGTGTTGGTCTGATCCCAATGAGGGACGAGCCTGGGAAGAGAGAGAAGTGGGGAGTGGGTATGAGCCCTCAGAAATTATGCAGGATTCTGTGTTCTGAACTTTTCCTGGGAAGAATGTATCCAGTTTTCATCAGATTTCTCAGGGGACCTATGACCACAACCCTGGAGCTGTGATGACTAGAGGTGGGGAGCCTCACTGCTCACTGTCCCAGCTCTCTGGTCTGCAGTGCGAGGAGTGAACAGTGGGGACTGTGCCTGCTGGACGGCGAGCGCTCTGTACGTGTTAGTTGGGTAGCAGGGCCTCTCGATGAGGACGTGCCCTCCGCGTGCGAGCCAGGGCTGCTGACCTTGTCGCCGAATGCAAGTGGAACCACGGAATTCTGAACCAGAGGTTCTGCCAGCGTCCGAGAAGGCAGGGGAGGAGTGCTGTGTTAGAGAGGGCATTTCTGCTCCGTTTCACATTTCTTAGAGGGCTTATTCCGGAAGGAGCACCATCTGCTTTTTAAATCAACTCTAAACAATTTAATTTAGAGGTTGATTTAATTCCTTTCAGACTGTTATGAACCTAATCTCATTGTTGTCATGTTTTATTTTAGTGGAGATGTTAATACAAGCTGAACAACGTGTAAATATATACAAAAAGAGACTCAGAATAACGGATCGAACAAGTTTTTAATGTGAACGTTAGCCAGCATGTAGACTTTCTTTGGAAAAAGTTATGAGCTTTTGTGTCTCCATGTGGCTTTGTACGTTAAAGGGTATAGAGTGTAGTCAGTGCAGAGATTTCTTCTTTGAGGTCAGAAGCCACGATGTTAATTTTAGTTCAGTCAATGAACAACCTTCTAGTCCCAAAGTCTAAGTTAGGACATGGCCGAATTCCTCCAAACTGTGTGTTGGCCATCTGTCATCCTAAGGGGACGCAGCATGGGTGCTGCAGTTAGAGAGGGTGCTCAGCCTCATCCCCGGGTCGCGGGCACATTTCTGATCAACCTGCTGAGCCTGATGGGGAGCCCAGGGACGATGACGGGCACTCTGGTTGAGCACTGGTGGAGCACGGAATGAGGTTGGAGGGGTGAGTGGGAGCCAGACTGTGGAGGGGCGTTTGGACCACCTCTACGGACAGTGAGATGCAGGGATGGAGGGTCGATGAGGGCTTGGGAAAGGAGAGCGAGCACCCCTGTCCAGCCCCAGTCCTGTCGCTGGCCGCAAGGCGTGAATAAAGATGAAGATGTTTGGTGATGACACTCCGGTGACACAAGAGGCTGTGACACTGGCTTCTGTGGAAGCAGTCGGTGGCTAGAGGCGGAAGAAGACATGAACGCACGGCCCTTGGGATGCTTGTGCAAGACAGCATGACGGTGGAGCCAGGGAGACCTGGATGTTTGTTTCCGTCCTGCTGTGTGGCCTTGGGCAGTGTGCACGCGCTCTCTGGTTTTTGGGTGCTGTCCCTATGAAAATATGTATCTGTTATGACACATCCCAAAGGAGGTGGCCAGTGAAAGCCCCTTGCTGGCCAAAGCGACCACCAGAGATGCTCCACCGATGTCAGCTCCTGGCTCTTCCAAGCTCTGCTGACCCAGCAGTGGAGGGAGCCAGCAGGCAGGCAGTGACGAGCCCGCACTTTAGGTGGGAAGAGAGTGTCTTAGAAGGGCATTTCATTTTATTTTTAAAAATATTTTATGTATGTATGTATGTATGTATGTATGTAGAGAGTGCGTGTACACGTGCACATGAGCAGGGCAGGGGGCAGAGGGGCGGGGAGAGAGAATTCCAAGCAGACTCTGAACCGAGTGCAGAGCCTGATGCAGAGCCTGATCTCACGACCCTGAGATCGTGACCCCAAGCTGAAATCAAGAGTCAGATGCTCAACTGACTGAGCCACCCAGGCACCCCTGTAATGTAATTTTTTTTCTTGAAAAATTTCTGCAATGTACTTACTATATTTTTCTTGCCACACTTCCCTGGAGACCCTCTCTCATGGCCAAGAGAAGAGGATAGAATCATTTTGTTATGCTTTTTGGGGGAAGAACGCAAGTGATGCCTTGGCATCCTGGGACCCTTTTGCTCAGCTCCTGAGCGCTCGCATGAGCCAGCTGTGGGCTACTACTCCCCAGCCCCGTGTGCAGCTCAGCCTTCGCCACAGTGGAATATTCATACCGCAGAGAATGACCCATGCTACACGTCTGCCCTTCTCCTCCTCCTCCTCCTTTCACACTGGTGATTTACCATGACACAATGGCCCCTTTAAACCCAAGTCCTCTAGGACTTCTGCACCCTCCCTGTATCCTCAGGGCAACTTCAGGTTTGAGCCCTGGGGTTTGGTGAATTATTTCAGTGTGGGGGTTCCCCATCACCCTTGCTCAAGCTGCTCCCGACACACGTCACACGTCTTCCTTCCCTGGTGCCGGTTCCCACCTCCTCCTGCCTGGGCTGTCAGCTGCGGGCCTGCCCCGCGCCCGGGGTGGAGCGCCGGGAGACACCCTCCCCAAGGTCGGCGCTCTTCCTGGAGCCGCTGCTTGTCTGTGCTGGAGGCCTCGTGGAACTGGTAGAGGAGACGTGCAGACGTGCACTTCTGTGGCCTTGTTGTCGATGAACATGGGATTCATTCACAGAAACATCTATTTCTTGGACCCTCCACACGTTCTCGGCCATCTTCTTTCTCTTGATGCTGAAGCAGATCCCGTTTTCCTGTAAGCCAGAAGCTTATGTAAGTCTTGGGGGCTCTCTTTAAGGAAAAGAACATAAGATTGGCCTAAATGTGAATGTTCATTTGTAATAAAAAAATCAAAATAAATAAAAACAGTTGTAAAATACCACAACTGTTACAAAATCCGAGGAAGTAACAAACGGATATTCAAAAACTCATGTCTGATGTGCCTGTCACATGCCTTTTCCTTACTTTCTAGCTAATAATGGAATGTCTGTCCAACAACAGTACTATTCCTCTCTACAGAGAAAATAGAGAATTCTGTCTTTTGTCTTTGGTCAGAAATTGATGAAAATTTGTTTTCTAAAATTATGTGTCATTCCGGGTAATAACGTGTTATTAGCAATGCCGTGTGCATTTTTAGGAAAGTTGTCAACCTCAGAAACCTCTCTTAAGTTTCTTTCCTATGTGAGCTGTAAGATTGGAGGATGTCATAATCTCCTGGTGTAGGGATGTATGTTCAAGGATCAACCGCATTCCCTAACTAGTTTGCTGTTGTCAGTGCGATAGAGGGTATTAGGAATTTTATGGTATCTTTGCCAATCCCAGTATTTATCAGCAAGGCAGCAGGAGATTTGCAAGAAGTGGCACGGAGTAAGGCGGCAGGGTCAATTAGTGAGGGAGGAGTCCCAGCAGAAGCAGGGGCTGGGAATGGTGTGGCGTCTACGTCCCCGAGCCTGTGTGCAGGTGGGGCACCCTGGGTACCCAGGCTGGGTAGGTGTGTCGGAGCCAGGTCATGAGGTGGGACATAGAGTGAGCTGCTGGCGAGAGGCTGAGGAGCGATCAAGTCTGGGTGTTGGTGGTGGATCGCTAAAGATGTGCAAGCAGAAGGAGGGTGGTGTAGCGACAATTGGGCAGATGAAACCGAGGTTGGAATCCTCGTTCTGCCACCGACCAGCTGGGATGCCTATTGTCGGCACATGCAGGTGACTCCAGCCCACACACGTGCACCTACCCAGACCTGCATCCAGGGGCCCTGACTCAGCTTCCCTTAACCAGCCCCCCTCCCAGGCCATGCCATCCAGCCAGAGGGGCAGGGGGACAGAGGGCGGGTCCCAGAGGGAGGGAACAGCAGGTGAAGGCCAGGGCGTGCTTCTGTGTCGTCCCTTCCAGGGGAGTGGGCGGATGACCGAAGGCACGGCCACGGAGTCTACTACTACGTCAATAATGACACGTACACCGGCGAGTGGTTCGCTCACCAAAGGTTTGCGTTCTCTCTTCTGCTCTACACACTCACTTATGCAAGGAGAGGATGACGACGTCTTAGTATGAGGCCCAAGCACCACACAAGCCCATTAGCCAACCCTTCATGGGCACAGCAGATGTGACATTCCTGGGCAGGTACAGACGTGCGGGGAGAAGATGTGGCCCCATGCAGGAGCCCCTGGGGCGAGGAGGCCACAGCAGTGCCAGCAGTGCCCTGCTGGGGACAGAGCCGCAGCTCCCAGGAGTGCTGCCGGTCTCCCGTGTGAACCGGCTGATGTGCGGGAAGGGCGTCGGGAAGGGCACACAGAGCAGGAGCTTTGGTGGGGCAGTTAGAGAAGGCAAGCATAGGCCACCCTCCATTTAGACGTCTGTCTTCAAAACCTGGAAGGTTCCACCGTGTCGGAACCCGGCGCGCTGTTCTGTCTTCACCAGGCATGGACAAGGCACCTATGTCTACGCTGAGACGGGCAGTAAGTACGTAGGCACCTGGGTGAACGGACAGCAGGAGGGCACCGCCGAACTCATCCACCTGAACCACAGATATCAGGGCAAATTCTTGAACAAAAACGTAAGTCGGTGGGAAACGAGGCACGCCCTCCTCCCCTAGTCTCTGTAAATATGTGAACGAAGAATACTAAAAACTCAGGGAATCTTCCGACCCCTCCAAATACAGGGAGTGGGCAGCCGTGCCTCTCCCCGAGACTCTGATGCCTACAGAGGGCAGAATGGGGGGACGCCGGGTTCTTTTCTCTGTCTCAGTGAAATCTCACTCTCCCCAGACTGTGACCCATCTCGTTGTTATAACGCGGGGGCGTCCTGCCTCTCACATGTGCCCCTCATCATGGCAGATCAGATGTGAAACATTTCCCATGGTTGGGAGCATGTGGCTGTTTGGACTTTTTTTGCCCTGGGAGGCACGTGGCTGGAGCCCGGGGAAGGCAGACCGCCCCCCCCCCCAGCTTCTTCCTTGCTGCAGGCTAGCCCACCCACCCTGGACCTGCACTTGGGCGGGAAGGTGGGGCCAGTCCGGCGTTGGCCAGAGACTTTCCCTGAAGAGCTGGTCACACAGATTAAAGCCTTTATAAGTTGACGTAGAGAGGGGCGGGCACTCTGGGTGGCACAGTTGGTTTCAGCTCAGGTCGTGATCTCAGGGTTGCGAGATTGAGCCCCACAGTAGGCTCTGTGCTCAGTGGGGGGTGTTCTTGAGGACGCCCCCTTTCCCTCTACCCCCCTTAAATAAATAAATAAATCTTAAAAAGAAAAAGCAGTTGGATGTAGGGAATATTGAACCAATATAGTGAAATAGTCTCAGACTCTCTTAAAATTTAGTTTTCATTTACATAAAATTCATTCCCTAATTCCCAGATTCTACTTTTAAGCTGTGGTAAAACAGCACATTCTCCCCACATCTATACATTGCGTATGAAATTCCCAGCAAAATTTCTCATGGGATATCCTTCAGCAAGGGGCGCTGCGCAGAGGGAAAGCGAATTCGACAAAAGTTGATTGGGAAGAATCAATGCACCTAGACTCACCTGGAGAACAGAGCTTTGCTCTGTTGGTTAGTGAAAGTTATGGAAATAGCACTCAAGTACAGTTGACCCTGGGACAATGCAGGGGTCAGGGGCACTGATCCCTGACCCCGCACAGTCACCAATCTGCACAGAACTTTGACTCCCCCAAAACTTAACTAGCAAGAACATGCTGTTGGCCAGAAGCCGTATTGACAACATAAACAGTAATTAACACATACTTCATATGTTACAGGGCTTGTACGCTATTCTTATAACAAAGTAAGCCACCTACTTTGTATATGCATTAGATACTGTGTTCTTATAATACAGGAAGCTAGAGGAAAGGAAATGTTACTAAGACAATCATTAGGGAGAGAAAACATATTTACAGCACTGCTCTGTATTTATTGGAAAAAATCCGCGTGTAAGGGGACCCGTGCAGTTGAGACCTGCGATGTTCACGGGTTAGCTGTCCACTCCAGTTGTAAAGCCCCCAGACACCCAGCCCTTTCCGCGCAGCATGGAAGCACACACTTACACACGGCACCGGGCTGTCACTGTGTAAATAGGGTCACGTTACATCGGGATACGAAAACAGACACAGAGACGTCTGTCTTTTTGTGCATTTGGGAATATTTACATAGGTTAGAAACTGCCATCGCTGAGTCCTCAAATATTGACATCTTGAACAGACTCTGAGTTCCGCTGTCTTATATTCTCCAACATTGGATATCACCTGTCGTTAATGTTTTTGCAGCTCTGATGGAGTTAAAATATCTTGTTGTTTCAATGTGCATTTCCCTCATTCCTAGAGAAGTCCAGCATCTCCACACTTTTCCTCCTGGTTTGACTATCTTCCTCAGAGAATTATCTGTTCCTATCCTTGCTGACAAGTTATTAAAACATACTTTAAAGCTTTGATAATTAAAATTGAGCTACCGTGTTGGAGAAATAGAGAGCAATGAAGCAGATTAGAAAGTCTAGGGATAGATTCAAGTGCATACGGTGATTTAGCACCTGAAAAGGGCATCCTTTAAATCAATGAGGACATGATGGGGAGAATTCAAGGAGTGGACCTCAGACAACTTGATAACAAAACAAAGGAAAAACAGAGTCAGTGTGTCATCCAACATGAGATGAAGACACGCACTAGAGGGAGTAAAGGTTTAAATGTCAACAAAACCACAGATAGAAAAAAATAGGTAAATGTTCATTAAGTGTGAAATGAAGAAAGAGGACTTTCTAAACAGAACTATAAAGGAAAACCCAACAGGTTTTCCTTGCTAAAAATAATCCCTTATTGATTAGAACACAGTATAAAAAATTAAGAGATAAATATAAATACATTAAGCATTTGCATCAATGGTCCAAAATGTTGAAAAAATCCAACCCTACTAATAGCTTAAAGATGTGACTTAATGATGAGATCTGTTTTTTATATACTTAAAAAATGTAAAGAGAGAGCAAAATGTCAATGCCTGGGAAAAGCAAGGGCTTAAAGACAAGGGGCTCTTAAGAGATGTTGTGGGAAGGAGAATCAGTGGAGCCTCATTCTGGTCAATATATAAAAAATTAGGGAATGCTGAAAAGATAAAATAATGTAATAAAACATTATCCAGAATAAGAAACCTCAAAGGAAAAAAAATAAGGGTGTCTGTATATTTTGTGAGTATGTATGTACACACTGTGTGTGCATGTGTGCATGTGTGCGTGTGTGTGCACCAGAAATTCCACCTCTGAGCACTTCCCAGAGGAAAATATCAGAGTGTCTGTGAGCCATGACTCTGAATATGTCTCCTGCTGCGTCGTTGTCAGAAGGAAACATCTGCGTACCAAATATTAACAACAGTCCATCGCTAAAATAGATTCTAATTATTCTTCTTCTTCTTCTTTTTAAAAAAGATTTTATTTATTTATTTGACATAGAGAAACACAGCTAGAGGGAACACAAGCAGGGGGAGTGAGAGAGGGAGAAGCAGGCTTCCCGCGGAGCAGGGAGCCTAATGTGGGGCTCGATCCTAGGTCTCCGGGATCATGACCTGAGCTGAAGGCAGTCGCTTAACCAACTGAGCCCCCCAGGCGCCCCATGACAATATATAGTTTTAAGGATTTTATGTATGTATGTATTATTTATTTAGAGAGCAGCAGGGGGAGGGGCAGAGGGAGAGGGAGAGAATCTGAAGCAGGCTCCAGGCCCAGCACCGAGCCGGAGGCGGGGCTTGATCTCCCGAGCCTGAGACCATGACCTCAGGGCCGAGCCACCCACGCGCCCAAGACCATGTCCCAATATTATCAGCACATCCATCTCCAGCTCCTTTGCTGTGGGTGTTGACTTCGTGATATTTTTGCAATAGATGCATTACTTTTATGAAGATAAAACTAAAGTGTAGCTAACAAACCAACAGGCCTTCCGCCTGGCAATCCCACTGGCTGTGACTTTAACCCTCGTTGGCTGTCCCGGTTCCCGCTTTGGGGCAGGTTTCCTGGCGGTGACGTCCCTGCAGCGTTTTGTCGCTCCCTTGGGTGCTGAACACTAGGAGTGAAGCCCTCCTTGGTCTCTCTTTGCTCGTAGCCTGTCGGCGCCGGGAAGTACGTGTTCGATATTGGATGTGAGCAGCACGGGGAGTACCATTTGACAGACGTGGTGAGTGGCACACCGTTTCCTCCATCGGAAGGCCGAAGAGATGCCGTTGGGTACTGAGCCCACGGGTCCCATCAGGTCATGTGGAGGTCATTCCAGCTCTTGGCCACGCTCCTGCTGTTGTCCCCTGTGTGCGCGTGCCTCGGGGCAGACCTGAATTTTCGGAGCCGAGCGGCGTCATGTCACCGGCATCATCCACCGTTCCTGCGGAAGCCCACACGCACCTTGGGTCAGGAGGAGCAGCTGGCCTGGAGTCCGAGGGCTCCCACGCCCTCTGCAGTGGCCAGAACCCCGTCTGCCCAGGGCCCTCCGCACGCGAGGTCTAGAACTGCAAACACGGGGAGCGCGGAGTTGTTAGATTGGGACAGCCAAGTACCGAGTCTTTGCTGGGCTCTCCCTGGGGCTGGAAACCTCTCACTGACCCCTGAAGGGACCTGCCGGCTCAGCTTATTACACTGCTCCCGCCGCCCCCGTATCTGGCCTTTACAGTCTCATTAGTGACTAAGCCATTATTGTGATGTGGGGAGCGGGCGGTTTTAGTCTGTCTGGAGAAAAGTTCTTAGAAGCCAGAATTTCAGGATGCTGGGGAGAAAGTAAAAAGAACATCCTAATACCTAAGGGGGGGAGATGTTGCCATGAGCCCCCAGAACTTCCCCTGTTCAGGAATAAGTCTGGGGAGGAACGCACAACCTGAGGGCCTTCGTCTGAGGCTGCACTTGGACTTCCTGGGATGACGACCGGGGCTGTGATAAGCAGAGAAACCGGGTGTCCCAGCGCATGCAGGACTCGAGACGATGGGTGCCCCGGGGCGGTTCTCCAGGTGCGGCCCTGGGCCTGTGGCATTGGCATCACCCGTGAACCTGCTAGAAACTCAGGTGATGGGGCCCCACCCCCAATGTCCTGACACAGGAGCTCCGACCCGTGTTTTCAAAGGCTCCCCGGTGATTCTGGCATAGGTGTCCCCCTTCCTGGGGGATGGAGCCCAGAAACTTGGAAACCAAGCCATCTAGTTCAGAGTGACTCAGTGGAAGTGATAGGCAGGTCTCTGTCACTCTTTGTCATATGTATCATTCTCTATGCAACAGTGACATTTCCCACATTTGTTGATATTCAAGTCCTTGGACATTTGTGACAGTGACAAAGCTGGGGAATGGGCTGGGATGCTCGGCCATGATTGCCGGAACTATACACTCTTACCAAAGAGCCTGCATTTAGAGATGATCAGCTCTCTCTGCTTTCACGGAATTTCATTTTTGCCCAAATCCTTGATTCTAGATACTTAGTTCGCAGACCCTTCCATGCTGGCTGGTCATCTTAGGATGCTTCCAGCCCTTTCCTCCCAGGGATGTTACCCATCGTACTAAAGAAGCTGAAGCCTGGAAAATGGACGGAGCAAACTGAAAGCCACGCCCAGTCTCCATCACTTCTTAACAGCTCCAGGAGGTGGAGAGGGTCATGTCTGGAAGCCGTCAGAGCAGGAGCGGGAGCGCATGGGCGCCGTGTGGTGATGTCTGCCTGTGCATCATCCTACTGTTTCCAAGACTCCCCCCACCTCGAGCCCAGATCACATCAGGGACAGCTGACAACTGGGCTGACCGCCAGTGGCTGAATGTCCCCTTGGGGTAAACATCACACGTGCAGTCCACACACATGCTGGTAATTTTACATATTTCAACTTTACAATAGGAAAAAGGAGAAGAAGAAGAGGAGGAAGACATGACAGTGCCGACCATGGTTCCAAAATGGAAAGCCACCCAAATCACAGAACTGGCTCTGTGGACCCCGACCCTCCCCCCGGAACAGCCACCTGCGGACGGGCCTGGCCGGGAAGAGGCTCCGGGAACAGAGGGTATGGGGGTCTCTGGGGTGCCGGCACTGGGCACCCCCTCTCTGTGGGCCTCGGACTCTGGGCCTGTTTTGTGTGCAGCATTTTGCCAGGGGGGTAGCCTGGGTGGTCAGCTCCTCCTGGGGTGGAAGGAGAGGGGGCAGGGGGACTGACTGGCTGGGATGAACAACATGGTTGTTTCCGCGGGAAGCCCTGCAGCTAAAAGCCCAACCCCTTGGTCAGCGACTAGCTGTGGGCATGAGCTCCGGCCAGGGCTGAGAGCAGCCAAGGGGACAAGTCCTTCCTGAAGAGGGGGTGGCAGTAGCTGTCTGTCCCCATCCCAGAGGTCTTCCCGAGAAGTAACCAAGGTTCCCTGGGCTGATCGAGAAGACTGCACCGGGCAGGAGTCCTAAGGTGCTGGGGTTCCTGCAGCTGGAGAAGCCCAGGGTGGGGGACAGCCCCAGGCATGGCAGGGTCAGGCCTCCCCTCTCCAGTCTCTGCTTGTGGGCATTCCTTTCCCTTTGGAGAACAATGCTCATAGAGTCTATCAAATTGTCCCCTATCAGCTCTGAAACCCTGGGGAACAGAGCAGTTTCTCAGCGGGAAGTAGAGCTGCCCCCCTGAGCCCCTCGCCAAGATGGGGGATGGGTGCTCCGGGTCTGGACTGGACTGGGTGACATCAAGTAGGAGAAGGGGTCCCTGGAGGGGGAGGCGGGCACCCAATCAGCAGGAGGGAGTGGGCTCTAACAGGCGAGGAAGCAGCTCCTGAGACCCAGGCCTGCAGCCTCCATGATAGCGGTGACTGTGACTTCATCTCAGGTGGCGGGGAGCCCTGGGAGGAGGGCCAGGCCCTGGCCGATGTTTCCGAGGGGGAGACCGACCCCATGAGGCCTGGGGAGGATGACGGAGAGGGCAGCAGGGAGGAGGGCCGAGACGGCCGAGAGGAGTTCCAGTATGACGTCATCGACCAGGGTGAGCACACACTGGGACCCAGGGCGGAGGCGGGCACACCCTCGAAAGGGCTCTCAGGGTCTCCTGACTTTGACCTTGGCCTTCGTGGGCCACCCCGCGAACTGGGACGAGATCTCAGGGGCCGGCTGAGGGTTCGCATGGGGCTGTGGCGGTGTCGCACTCTCAGGCACAGCGACAAAGCCCCTGACGGTGGAGGTGGAGGGGTCGGGCCGCTGCCCCGCGTGGTCTCTCGCTCTGTCACGTGCTAATTATCTCTGTTTTTACCAAAAGAGCAGCCTTGGGCTACAGAGTGCCGCTGGAGATTTGGAACATGGCTTCATTTTTTGTTTTTTTTTTTTCCTTTTTACCTGGTTTTACCTTGGTCGCATCACAGGAATCTGGTTAGGGGCCAGCCGTGCTGGGAATCAGCCCTGTCTAAGTGGGTTTGAATGTACCATTAATCTAGAGGCTTCGTATCTGCAGGTTGCGGGCCAGGGTTGTGACCATCAGGCTGTTGGAGGCTTCAGGTTCCTAGAATCTTTGACGAGGTGCTGTGGGCAGCCCCTGGTCCCTGGACCAGGGGGACCCTGTGCAGGCTCGTTTGTCTCTATTGTAAATTAAGAGCAAATGCCTTTTTTTTTTGAAGATTTGTACTCCCCACTTTTTTGAAGACCATCTCTGCAGTAATGAACTCCTGGTAAAACAGGTTTCCGTCTCGGTGTGTTGGGCACACATAGAGTGAGCCTTTTGTTGGCAAGGGAGTTGAACTACCGTGGTGGCACACTGAAGAACCCTGTGGCAGCTGGGCGGCCTATGGCTGAGAGCGCAGGGGCCGGCTGCCAGGAGTGCCTGTCGCCGCTGGCGGGCTCCTGTTCATACCCTCGTATCCTGCATTTGTCCCTGGTGCCCTGGGGCTTGTGACGATGGAGAAGGCCAGCATCTGCCGAGCACTGAGACGGTGCAGGGATGCTCCATGCAGAGAGGCTATGGCTGACCCTGAGCATGTCCTGCGGGGGGACGAGGGGACACCATGCTTATCCAACCAGGGGGCCCTGGGCAGGAACAAGGGCCTGATGGAGAGTGCGTGGAGAATCAGCGATTCGACTGCTGTATGACCGCCCTGTATCCGCCTGTGTGCCCGCTCGTGGGCCCGCTCGTGTGCCCGCTCGTGTGCCCGCTCGTGTGCCTGCTCGTGTATTCGATCGTGTGCCCGCTCGTGTGCCCGCTCGTGTGCCCGCTCGTGTGCCCGCTCGTGTGCCCGCTCGTGTGCCCGCTCGTGTGTCCGCTCGTGTGCCCGCTCGTGTGCCTGCTCGTGTATTCGATCGTGTGCCTGCTCTTGTCTTCGCTTGTGTGTCTGCTTGTGTGCCCGCTCGTGTACCTGCTCGTGTATCCGCTCATGTATCCACTTGTGTGCCCACTCATGTGCCCGCTCGTGTATTCGCTTGTGTGCCTCCTCGTGGCCTGCTGGTGTATCTGCTCGTGTATTCGCTCGTGGGCCTGCTCGTGGGCCTGCTCGTGGGTCCGCTCGTGGGCCCGCTCGTGTGTCCGCTCGTGTGTCCGCTCGTGTGTCCGCTCGTGGGCCCGCTCGTGGGCCCGCTCGTGTGTCCGCTCGTGTGCCTCCTCGTGGCCTGCTTGTGTATCTGCTCGTGTATTCGCTCGTGTGCCCGCTCGTGTGCCCGCTCGTGCACTGCTGACGGCTGGGTATAGGACAGTGCATGGAACAGGTGGGGCATCATGAGAAGTATTTCCGAAGTGAGGAGAGGGGAGTGGAGGGACGGCGCTTCCAGCACCTTCCAGGGTAGATGCCAAAATGTCAGAATGCCTTAAATGAAAAACAGGCTACAGTAGACAATGGCCTTGTAGGCAAACATTTCCCAACAATAATAAAAACTCAAGGTTTAACACAATTCCCCATCATGTCTGAGGTTCAACTTACTGATCTCTTTTCGTTGCCAGCAGTGAGGGTTCTAGAGTTTACTTACAATAAATAATAGCTCTAAATTTCATGACACTTTTAAGGTCGCATCTTAGTGGAATGTAGCACGTCCTTGCCTTTCTTTGTATGATCCAAGGGCTGAGCAGTGACGCCCATGTTTGCAAAGCTGGCCATGCTTGGACACTATGTGCACGCACACAGGGCTCCTGAGCTCACTCTCACTCACAGGAATATCCTCAGCATTGACTTTGGATTTATCTTTTGCTTGGTTTATTGCTGGTGTTACAGGATGTTTTTGTACCTTTTGCATCTGTGGTTCTTGGTCCTGCCGCTTCAAAGGATGATGAGGTCGGCCAGACAGAGAGTGTTGGGCAGCAAGCACAGTTCATCGAGCAAGAGTATACAGCTCTTGGAGAAGGAGGGCTCCTGAGAGCGTCGTCCTAGGATTTTCTAAGCTTAGGGGTTTTTAGGCGCTCTTTTGCGGCACTATCTTAAGTAATCAGGGTGAGCTGAGTCGTGCCTATCAGGGCTCTGGTCATGTATCTGTCCAGCTATTAGGTTGATATCCACGTGCTGATGATCGTTTTTGCTGGCATCTGGGGGCTTAGGTTTTAGCTGCCCCTTGCCTGTGGGAGTTAATTGTCCTATTTTAGAACATTTTGCCGAAGTCACTTGTGCGAAGGCTACAAAGCACCTATCCCAGCTGCAGAACAGGACATCGGGGCAGTCCGATCTTAGCCGTCCTGGCTTCATGTATTCTTGCTGGGGACCCTGGCGCTGACTCCCTACCTATCCAACACACTCCTAACATTGATACCAAAGAAAAACTAGAGAAGTCTGCGTGAGATGAAATTCACATTGTATTCTTTGCCCGCTAAATGCTTAATATTTATAATATTCATCGCAAAAGATCTCTTAGCACGCAGCGTTTCAAAATAGAAAAAAGGAGTGTGGACTATACTCATGCTTCTTTTCTCCCCCCAGGAACTGTTAGTTTTGAAGAAGAAGAAAAACAGTCAGAGCTACAAGACTGAGCTGAAGCGAGCGGGAAGAGTAGGAGATGGCATCACAGGAACATGGTCATGGGGCCAGCTGATGCTGGTCCTTTATTAATCTTTGTTATTAGTTGTTAGATAGTGCACAGTATGAATAAAAGTCTTCCTCATCCTTTGTTTATGGATGAGCCTCTGCGAGTTCTTTAAGCGGAATCTCCAGGTTATTTGGCTCTGCTGGTTCAGCCCTGCTTTCTCGGGAATAAAGAAGAGGGCGCACACCCCTAACCCTGCAGGAGACGGTCCATGGAGGTGGCCTGAGGCCGTGCATGTAGAGTCACTACTTGCCAAGCTGTTCTCTCTGACCTCCCTCGAGGGAGCTATGGAGACACCTAGAAAGCAATTCTGGGTGCAACGGGCCCCAAACACGGCGCGGTAAATAGACTTAGGGCAGGGCGCCTGCGTGCTCTGTGGGTTGAGCATCTGACTCTTGATCTGAGCTCTAGCCATGATCTTGGGGTTGTGGGGTTCGGCCCCACGTTGTGCTCAGTGCAGAGTCTGCTTATCCCTCTGCTCCCCCTTTGACTCTCTCTCTCCCAGATAAATAAAGTCTTTAAAAAATAAACTTTAGGCTCAGGCAAGAAACCATCAGCTGCCCTTGGAAGGGGCCCTCCTGCTCATTCCATGGCTTCAGCATCCCAGTGGGGATTTCAGAGGTCCCTGCAGATAGTTGAGGGGCAGGGCTGCCCACAGACGTGGCTCTGACCTGAGGTGCACACTCTGCAGATCCTCTGGTAGCTGGGGGTGGGAGGGGCTGATGCCTATGCCACACTCATGCTGTCTGGGCCCCTCCTGGCTTGCCCAGCACCATCCGCCCCTGTCTCCCATCTCCCCGGCTTCACGTCCTCCATCCATCTCCATCCCCAGAGTCACTTGGAGGACGGTGTCTTCAGGTCACCACAGAATGTTCTCTGTAGGTGTCGTGTGCAGCATCAGGTGCTGAATCTGTGGTCATGGGGTCCCAAAACATGGGCGCTTTCTAAGAGCAAGGCATCATGAACCTGACGAATCCACATAGAGCACATCTAGATAACTATCAGAATACCGATATTCTCACACTTCTATATTTTTTTTTGCCAGCACACTCTTTGCTTGTCTCTCCTTACAACAATGATTTTGCAAATTTCCTGCGGGGAGATTAGGGAAGTCATCACAGCTGTTCCTTTAGTGCGGTTTATTTACTGACGATTGAGGGGAGAGAACATTGACCTTCACACCCCCCGTCCTGGGGTTCGCAGCCCTGATAAAACCCTACTGCGTGTGATTTGCATCAGATATTGTATTTGATGGACTCTCGATGGATCTTGATGGTGGAAGCGATATCCACACACTAGAGCCTGGCTCTGTGCTCCTCAAACCTCGTTCCCCCACTCCCACACACGTGGTGGCAGTCCAGGAGACACGGGCAGGTGGGGACCTGACCTTTGACCCCACGCCTATGTGTGGGATTGCTGGGCAAGTCCCCGAAGCGGGTGGTGGGGGTATATCCGGAAGCTATGCCAGAGCAGCTACCAAGACCTGAGTGATGCCTGGAAGTCACTGCGAACCAGAAGCACACACGTTTTCATTGTGCTGAAATGGACAGCTCCGGCCAACGGACAGCATTGCCAAGTTCATCCTTAGTTCAACTTACTTGCTGCTCCCTTAGCGAGTTCTAAAAGTGCCCGTGTTTCCTCTAGTGGGACAAGGGGCCTCAGAGGGAGAAGGGACGGGAGGAGGTGGTTATGGTGAAGCACGCTGCATGAGGCATACTGTCAGGGCATGGAGGGGCCTCAGGCTGTGGGGGCTTCACGCCCTTTATTGGGGGCAGTCGTTCCCTCGTTGCTGGTTTGCAGGACGGAGCCGCAACCTGCAGAATGCCGCAGGTCCTGTATGTGGCCGGGCTCTCTTAGCTTGTTCTGCTATCCTCTGTATTTCTTATTTCTAGAACTTATGGAAAAAGGCAAGGCAGATTCACTGTTTGTGAGCGGCCGACTAAAGTCACCATTTTGAGCACCGTGTACTTCCTACGTGATCGGATCAGAAGAAGCAGCGTGTCTGGGCTGCCTTGGTCCTCGGTGGCTGGCAGTGGTGCGTATGTTCCTTTGCATCGCCCGAGCCTCCGAGCGCCATCATCACTCACCTCCGTGTTCCAACAGCGGCTCATGATCCTTGTCTGAGTCTTCATTGTTGTGTTAGTTTCCTGGGGTTGTTGTCGCAGCGTACTGTAAGCAGCGACTTCAATCAGCGGTTCTGTCACGGTTCTGGAGGTTGGAAGTCCGAACCAGGGGGCCATGGGGGGCTGTGCTAGCCTGTCCTTGCAGCTCCTGGTGGCCCCAGGGACTACGCTCTTGCCTCTTCTGTCTGAATCATCACACCTCCTCCTGTCTTTCTCGTGAGGACCCATCTCACATCTCAGGACCCTTGGTTTAATCACACCTGCAAAGATCCTTTTTCTGAATTAGCAAGATTGACAGATTCCAGGTACTAGGACCTGAAATCTTTGAGACCACCATGGTTGAACCATAAGTATGATAGTTACGATTATGGTGAAACAATGGTTTTTCTAAATCTACTCTCCTTTCTTTATTTCTTAGGTAGGAAAGTGTGGATTTCTTTGGTTCCCATGAAATACAGTCCTCCTGGGAAGACAGGATAAATGCTTCTTCCTATCTCTTGAATAATTTTAAAAGCAGAATGTTAGTTTTGTTTTTGTTTTAAAAAAGATTTTATTTATTTATTTGACAGAGAGAGAGATCACAAGTAGGCAGAGAGAGAGAGGAGGAAGCAGGCTCCCGCTGAGCAGAGAGCCCGACGTGGGCCTCGATCCCAGGACCCAGAGATGATGACCTGAGCTGAAGGCAGAGGCTTTAACCCACTGATCCACCCAGGTGCCCGACAGGATATTCGTTTAATGGGTGCTCCAAATGGTGGCACGTTGGTCTGTCCTGGATCTCTCTTTTTTGAGCAGTCCGCGTGGACTGATGGATTGTCATTGATTCAGTGTGCTTTTAGCCCACTGTGATTTTTGTCTTCATTGTGCTGAAATGGACAGCTCCGGCCAATGGTAATGCCTCATTCTGGCTTCTGGTCCTTTTGACACAACCCCTTCAGCCCTTGAAAATTTCATTACATCTTCCCAGTACTTTTGATGTTTCGTAGTTTATTTTTATATAATTTGAATCTCATGGAAAAGTTGCAAGAATAGTAAAAGGAACTTGTATATTCTTTACCTGGACCCTGGAACCATTTCCCTCTTGCTCCATTTGCTTTGGAAAGAGCGCATGAAAGAGAAAGAATACTGTATGTATACGTAAGCATACATATGTCGCTCTGTGGTTACCCTTATCTGCGGGCCATACGTTCCCAGACCCCCAGGCATGCCTGAAGCCACCAGGAGTACAGAAATCTCTGTATACAGGGTGTGTTCCCCTATACATACGTACATGTGACAAAGTTTCCCTTATAAATCAGGAACTGTAAGAGATTGGCAACAGTAACTAATAATGAAACAGAACAATAATAACAATATGCTATGATGAAAGTTGCACGAGTGTGGTCTCTGATTTACACGGTAGCTTATTACACTGAGCTCACCGCCCCCTTCTTGGGACAACGGGAGATAATAAGATGCCCTCGTGAGGTGAGTGACAGAGATCTTGTGACCTAGGGTTAGGCTCCTTTTGACCTTCCAGCGACATATCACCTGTTTCTGGATGGTGGTTGTCTGTGTCGCCATGAAATGAATAAATCTTTCAGAATCTCTCAAAGAAAGAGAGTTTTCTTCGAACCCAGTTAGGACAGCTGCCTGGGAAACTTGCTTTTCATAGGGAAGAAAGTACTCTGGAGAATGAACAGGTTTTACGGTTATACTTTTTAAAAAATTTTGCATCTTGTGAAATCCCAGAAGATAACAGATTAGCATATAGGCAGGAATCAGTTTTATTGTAAAGGAATGTGGGGAGCACAGGTATTGGTGGGAATCTGAAGGACAAGATGGTTCCCCTTCAGCTCACTCATTCACAAAGCAGGTGCACGATGTGTGGGCAGTGGGGTGGTAAGTCAGGTTTTTGGTTTGAACAAAATGTACGTACCGTCATGCTGACGTAGAAAGAAATTGAAACTAGCATTGTAGCTCGGACCTTCAGAGGGTTTTGGTCAAAGTGCTAACTGTCCGTGGAGAGCAGAACCACAGATGAGGCGAGCAACGGGAAATAGATACCACTTTTTTCAGAATCATTTGAGTGTAAGATACACCTAAATAGTTCAGCGTATTATTTTATTTTTTCAGTGTTCCAAGATTCATTTATGCCCCACACCCAGTGCTCCATGCAGTACGTGCCCTCAGTACCCACCACCGGGCTCCCCCATCCCTTTCAGAGTATATTTTATAACTACGAGGACCTTCTCTTATGGAACCACCGTGTGATTAGCAGAATCAGGAAATCTCACGTTGACAGGATTTGCTAGAATTCCCCTGATCCGCACATCTTCATTCAAAGCTCATCAGTGGTGTCCATAGTGTTCTTTCTAGCTAAGGCAAGTGACAGTGAGCGTTTGCGCACGTGCTTTTTGGATGGTTACGAGTCACCCTTTGTGAAACATCTGTTCAAATGCTTTTCTGGTTTTTAAATGGCTTGTCTTGGTTTTGGGTTGTAAAGATCTTTATCCTAGAGATGGGTCCTTCCCTGGATCCGTGTTTTCTGTCAGTCCGTGGCTTGCCTCTGTTTTCTTTCTTTCTTTCTTTTTTTTTTTTTTTTAAAGATTTTATTTATTTATTTAACAGAGAGAGAGATCACAAGTAGGCAGAGAGGCAGGCAGAGAGAGAGGAGGAAACAGACTCCCCGCCGATCAGAGAGTCCGATGTAGGCCTCGATCCCAGGACCTGAGATCATGACCTGAGCCGAAGGCAGAGGCTTAACCCCCTGAGCCACCCAGGCGCCCCGCCTCTTTGTTTTCTTGGCAGAGTCCTTGAGGAGCAGAACTCCGCAGTCTGCTGAATGTAATAGGGAGATGTAGCCACAGGATTTGAGTGTCCTCCTCTCTGGCTTTTGCTGCTCCTGGATTCTCTGCTCACTTTCCGAACCCAGTGCTCTGACCCTTCCGGCCAGGCAGGGGCCGCTGGGGCCCAGGCCGCTCTGTGGCTGCAGCAGACGCAGGCTGAAGCTGCAGACCACCTCTTCCTGCAGCTGTCGGCTCTCTTCTAGAAGCTGGCGGTTTTCAGTCCCCTCTTTGCTGGCAACCGGGCCTTGTCCTGTAACATGCACAGAGTGCAGAGCTGTACCCCGGGATGGCTGGGCCGGGAAGGAGCTCCCGAGGTGTGGAATCTGCCGCGCGTAATGCTGGGGAGAGCAGAGTTCTTTTCGCCAAATGTCTTTATCACGAATGGAATGATTACGACACTCCTGTGGACCTCCAGAGGGCAATGGTTCCTACTCGAGGATGCCTATCGCCGGGGCTGTCCCCTGGCCTTGGCCTTCTGCTGGAGCCGTCTGGGGGCTACATCGTTCCCTGCACGATCGCCTTCCTGGGTGAGGGTCTTGGGGCCCCATCGCAGACAAGCTCCTCCACCTGCCCTGTTAACCCAAAGGGATGGCTTGGAGCGTGTCTGTGGCCCCCTATCCAGCTAGGGATCCAGGCTCCCAAGGCTCTCTCCCCTGCCACATCCTTGAATGCCACTTTCTGCCCACCCATTCGGTTTGGTCTCAGTTACCGGTGGGCAGGGAGGGCCATCGGGAGCCATCCTGAGCCACCATGTTAGAACAAGAGACACGAGGGCTCAAGATGGCGGAAGGCCAGGTGACTGCATTTCGGGGAGTTCCCTGAAGAGAGCTGAATTCCAACCAAAAAACCACTACAAGACCACCGCGAACACCCATGAAACCAGCCTGAAATGTGATATTTCCCACTTCTGGACCGCCACGAGAGACAAAGAACATCGGCAAAAAGGTAGAAACAAATTGGAGGGTCTGGAGGCTTGCCCCCAGAGACAGGGGAGTGGGGGAGGAAGCCCGCAGAGCTGAACCATTGAAAACAAATACCCCAAAAC
>PITA01010278.1:0-72825 GCA_004023965.1 Spilogale gracilis
AGAGAGAGAGAGAGAGAGAGAGAGAGAGAAAAGGGAGGGGAGGGGAGATGTGGGGCTGGGGCAGAGGGACAGGTGAGAGAGAATACTAGGCAGGCTCCAAGCTTAGTGCACAGCCCTACGTGGGGCTTGATCCCATGACCCTGAGATCGTGACCTGAACTGAAATCAAGAGCTAGACACAACCGACTGAACGCCTCAGGCGTCCCTGGAGGGCTGAATAATTTAAACAAATGGATATAGTTCCCCTCCCCTATGGGCAGCAAAACAAGCCCTGCTGCATCTCTGGAATGATTAGGAATGATATGGAATGATAAGAGGCCCAGTTTATCCCCTTATCATTGATGACAGGCCCAGCTCTGTGCCAAGAGGAAGGCCTTCCTTTGTCCTAAAACACAGCTGCTTAGCGAGGCCAGGCTGTCACCGAGCAGCACCACACAGACCCACACAGGCAGATGCTGCGTGGGGACCAGAGGGCTCATTAGAGGATGAAACAATCTGGGTGTGGTGCTAACTGTGCTGCTGAGCATCAGACCTTTCCTTCAACCTCCGACTCACAAGCTGCCTTCCCTGAGGTCCTGTAGGACTCCTTCAGGCCTGGGTCTGGCTTGAAGCTGTAGTCCATTTTGTCAGTTCAGATGAAAGAACGAACGCTAGGGGTCCTATTGCCCCCAGGCAGGGCTGAACCAGCCAAAGAACTTGTAAGAATGCAACATCACCAATTTATAAGTAGTTAATCAGCACACCCTAAAGAGATCACGTAGCTTGCCTGAGTTAATTCTTTCACTCTGCTGTGACGATGAATACATTTAATCCCCACAGAGTGGTTTACCAAGGGATCTCCAGTAGTCAGGGTCCGGGAGGTTAAGGGGATTAACTGATTGGGTGTTCCCACCTGGTCCGATTAACTGATTGGGCATTCCCACCCGGTCCTAAGTACCGGGAACTGGCTGCCCATTCTTATTTGCTTCTTCATACCTCCCGGGATGGGAGGTTAAGGGGTTTAACTGGTTGGGCATCTCCCCAAACCTGGCTCACCTTTGTTTTCCAGGGGCCATTTGCCCATCTCCTGGAGCTGTTTTCCTGAGTAAACAAGATGGCAGCCTGGATTCCAAAACTGGACCTTACACAGCACCAAGCAAATCTGTGACACCAGCCAGTGTTCTTCAGTTTAACTCAATTCTGACACTATCTACCTAGAGGGCTTACTCCCACAAGACTGCCCGCATTTCAGATGCTAATTAGAAGCCCAGGTTGTGGGTGCCTGGGTGGCTCAGTGGGTTAAGGCCTCTGCCTTCGGCTCGGTCGTGATCTCGGGGTCTCGGGATCGAGGCCCGCATCGGGCTGTCTGCTCAGCGGGGAGCCTGCTTCTTCCTCTTTCTCTGCCTGCCTGTGATGTGTGTGTGTGTGTGTGTGTGTGTGTAATAAATAAATTTTAAAAAAAAGTCCAGGTTGTGACCTGTGTTTCTGACTGGCTGGCTATAAATTGGAGAGTCCCCATGAGCCCCTTCTCAGGTTTGGTTGACTTGCTCACAGATGTCAGCCTGTAACTGATAAGCTTTCGTTTACCAGTTTATCATAAAGGATACAGATAAGCAGCCAAATAAAGAGGTATGCAGGATGGGGTCTGAAAGGGTCCCAAGCTTCTATCTCCATGGAATTGGGGTATATCACCCTCTTGGCATATAGATGTGTTCCCAACTCAGAAGGTCTCTGAACACTGTCCTTTGCGGTTTTTATAGGAGTTTCATTACATTGGCACAATTGATTAAATCCTTGGTCATTAGTGACTAAACTCAATCTGCCTTGGAGGTGGAGGAAAGGGGCAGAAAGTTCCAATTCTCTTCGTCAAGTGGCTGGCTCCCCTTGGCAACAAGCCCCCACCCTTAGGTGTTTTCCAAAAGTCACCTCATTTGTAGAAAGGGGTTTGTTATGGTAACAAGACACTCCTCTCCTCATCATGGCTCTGGGGCAATTTCAGCAACCAAAAAACAAACATTAACAAAAGATACTCCCTTTGTTCTACTCGCTTAGGAAATTCTAGGGGTTCTAGGAGCTCTATACCAGGTAGGAAGAAGACCAAATATGTATTTCTTTTTATAAATTCCAGTATCTCCTAAATGATGGGTGGGGGTGGAGGACTTATGGACCATTTGGTGGTGGGAGGGGCAGAGGCAAGAGCTCCCCCCAACCCAGACTGTCTCAGCTGGAGGGGACAATGAGGAGGGCCCACGGACTGGAGGGAAGCCACAGCAGGAGGGAACTCAGGACCCAGCAGAATGGGGGCGCTGTCATCAAGCCTCACAACCTGACACTGCCTGTGTCCCCTCACCATCTCCACATTGTCATTACTAGAGTGTGGTGTGACAAGCTCCATCTAGCAGTCCCACTTTCATCACCAGCGTTTTAATTTGCTGATTTACCATTTTCCCAGAATGCAGGCTTGATTTCCGCCCCCCCCACTTGATTTCCTAGGGTTTGTCTCTTCATTGTTTTTCTTCTTAAAAGAATAAAGCCAAAGACAAGCACCTGTCTTTTATGCTTTTGCTGAAATTTTGCAGCTGTTGTCCAACGGGGTGGGTTGGGACAGAGGAGGTGTGCTTGGGAGAAGGGATGCAGAGAGACTGGATTCCTGTGCTCGTGAGGTTAAGGTGCTCTTGAAGAAACATCCCCTTGGGAGACACTAAGTCGGGGGGAGGGTGTGGCTGGCTTTGGAGGGGGCCCCCTTAGAAAAGACAACTCTGTGCCATAAGCTACCTTGACAACACACTGGCTCTGATAATGTGGTGACCCTCAAGGCTGGATTTAGGGTCATCAATCACAACTGACTAGAGTACGGCCTGGGCACCTACTGGACACAGGATTAGCTCCCTCACCCCTCCCTTCCTTCCAGCATGGAAACTAAAACAAGTAAGAGGACTGTGGCCAACGGGGATGATGAGACATCACTCCTCTGTGAGGGTCAGCACTGATAGAGACTGTAGAGAGGTAGGAAAGAGCTTGACCATGTTCTGGAAACTGAGAGGTCAGCATAGTGTGGACTGAACCTAGGGGGGAGCTGATGGGAAGTGAAAAGAGGGGATGAGGAGAATGCAAGAGCTTGATCATGCAGTGCCTGAAGGCCACCTGTTCATGTTCTGCCTGTCCAGCATCCACCTCTCCTCCCTTTTGGGGCAGTGAAAGGAGTCTGGCCAAAAAGGCCAGATTCTCTCTCTTGGCTGGGATATGGCACTTGACCTGGCTAGGACTACTGCTCCCTCCTGCCCGGACTTTGAATGTCTAGTAGCCAAAATTGGGAAGAACGTTAGGCTCTTTCTGGGTGGTGATAGGGGTATGTGGGGCCTAGTAGCCTTGCGTATGTTCTGTCCTGGCTGTTTCTGCCAAAAGATGCTTCTTGCCTGTTTTCCACACCTAGAGTCTCCTGTCATCAATTCTAAGGCCTGGTATCCCCCAGCAGAGCCTTCTTTTCTTATGCTAGACTGGAAAAGGTGGTGTTACATATGAATGAGCACATATCCTGATTACCCAGGCTGGGAGTCTGGAAGCAAAATGCATGCCACTGAGAGGTTTTAGGCAGGGATCTCTCTCTTTCTTTTTTTAGAGAGAGAGAAGAGAGAGAGTGCATTCCTGTGTGCACCTACACGCAGTGGGGGGCAGAGGGAGAGAGAGAGAGAGAATCTTAAACAGATTCCACGCCCAGCACAGTGCCCACCACGTCTGTATCTCACAACCCCGAGATCATGACCTAAATTGAAATCAAGAGTCAGATGCTTAACCAACTGGGCCACCCAGGTGCACCTAGGCAGGGATCCTTTCTTCCTTTTTCTTTCTTTCTTTCTTTCTTTCTTTCTTTCTTTCTTTCTTTCTTTCTTTCTTTCTTTCTTTCTTTCTCCCTTTCCTTCTTTCTTTCTTTCTTTCTTTCTTTCTTTCTTTCTTTCTTTCTTCTTTCCTTATTTGCTTATTTATTTATTTATTTATTTAAGAAAGCACGTGCACACATGAGAAAGCAGGAGCAATGAGGAGGGGCATAAGGAGAGGGAGAAGTTGACTCCCCGCTGAGAAGGGCGCTGGACATAGGATGTATGGGGCTCCATCCCAGGACTCTGGGATTGTGACCTGAGCCAAAGGCAGATACTTAACTGACTGAGCCACCCAGGCACTCCCCGAGGCAAGGGGATCTTTATAAAGATCCTTCTGGATGCTGTGTGGAGAGTGGATTATGGGGAGGCAGGAAAAGAAGCAGGGATGCCATCTGGAAGGCTATAGGACAGGTGAGAGAAGATGACAGCAAGGAAACCAGAAATTCAAGATCTGTACTTGGAAATGGCTTTGGTGATGATGGATAGATGGAAAAAGGAATTGAGGATGGTGCTTAGGTTTCTGACGTGGATACCGTGTGAATAGTCCTGAAGAGGACTGAGGATGGAAGGGATCCGTGTTGGGGCAAGAAGAACCCACAGCTCCATGCTGCACATTGGAAGTGTGAGAGCCATGTTCAGAGAGGGCCCAAGCAGGAAAACAGATCTTTTGCCAGGTAGTTTAGTAGAGGGAATACAATATGCAGAGCCAGGTGCAGGGGTGCTGGAGAGCTAAAACCGGAAGTGGGGAAACAGGTATCTGCCTCTTCTCCCACCCCCAGCACCCTTCCACTCACCACACCCCCGGGAAAGAGGTATAAGAGAAGAGGGGATGGTACCAGCCCGGGATCTGAGGCTGGCTGGTGGGAACGAGGATGTGGGGAAGGGGCTGCCCAAGGGGACTCCTGGGCTGGGGAAGCTGAGGCCATAGCACAAATGCAGCCACTGCCTGATCAGCAGCCACCGGCAGAGACACCTCGCGTCAGAGGGAACAAATATCCCAGCTTCTCCTCTTCTTCCTCCTACCAGTCACCAGCCATTGGCTGAATCTGACCAGAAGCCCGCAGGCAAGAAGCCTTGGAAATGGAGTTTTCTGGGAGCAGTTGCTGTGATAGAGAGGAGCAGGGGGAGGACAGGGGAAGCAGGCAGGGGTGAGACAGATGTCTACCAGAAATCACAGTGACGGTTTAACTAGTTTTCTTCCAGAATTTATTTGTATTCATTTTTCTTTTAAAATTGTATTTATTTATTTGACAGAAGGAGACAGAGAGAGAGAGGGAACACAAGCAGGAGGATGGGAGAGGGAGAAGCAGGCTTCCCGTGGGGCAGAGAGCTCGATGTGGGGCTCGATCCCAGGACCCTGGGATCATGACCTGAGCTGAAGGCAGATGCTTAACGACTGAGCCAACCAGGAGCCCACAGAATTTATTTGTATTCTTTTTTTTTTAATATTTTATTTATTTATTTGACAGAGAGAAACACAGCGAGAGAGGGAATACAAGCAGGGAGAGTGAGAGAGGGAGAAGCAGGCTTCCCGCTGAGCAGGGAGCCCGATGTGGGACTCCATCCCGGGACTCCAGGATCATGACCTGAGCTGAAGGCAGACGCTTAACGACTGAGCTACCCAGGCGCCCCTATTTGTATTCTTAACATGCCCTTTTTCAAAGGAATAAATCTCTTAAGGAGGAGATTCAGGTATTCATGACAGGTGAGCTAGGGGGCCGTGGAGGCCTAAGAGTCTCTCCTAGTTTCCCTGCAGGGAGACTGAACGTGACCTCTTCCATCTAGGATGGATCTAACTTGGAAGTTGGAACCGGCCTTGCTCATCTTCTAAGAAAGCTCCCTGCTCCGCTCCTGCCCAGCCTCCCTGTCCAGCATCCTCTTGCCTTTCCACAGGGACAAGGAAACAGCCAGTTTGTCAGAAACCTGCCTCCAGGATAAAGAGGAGGAGGAGAAATGTGACCAGGAGAGCGTGAAGTGGTGATGACAGCTGCTGCTTAATATAGAAAAGGGGATCCTAATTATTGGTTGGACAAGCAGGGAAATAAAAAGTCAATCAGCCAAGGTGGAGGGCAGCCCGGCGAGGCAGGGCAGGCTGCCTCCTGCAAAGAGCCCCGGATCCCTTCACAGAGGGGGACGAGCTTCTGCTTCAGATGCGATGATCACCAAGGGGACTGAGCCACTCACTCCCTTGGCCCTGAGAGGGACCTCAGGTTCCAACGATGAACAGGGGGTGGGGGGATGGGGGTGAAGCCCTAGAGTGGGCATTCTGGTTGCAGCTGGAGCGCAGGCTCTGGCACAGCCTTGGGCAAGCTGCCTCATCTCCCCTTGGGGCCTCAGCTTTCTACTCCCCACTAACCTGATGCCTACTGCCTCTCCCATCTACGGTCCGCGGAGACTGGACTTCCTGACACACCCACCCCACCAGGTTCAGAGCCTCCCTCCCCCTGCCCCCCTGCCCGCTGTGTGCAGGAAGTCCAGTCTGGCCCAGGTTCTCCCCCAAATCCACTGGCCTCTCACTCCAGATCACAGCTGTCCCTGGGGTCGCTGTCTCTGTCCCATGTGGGCATTTTCGGGCCAATTCCTCCCTTCTCAAACTCCTTCCCTCTAAGCTGAGACACTGTCCTGATTCCCATAATTCCTGAAGCCAAGCTCCATATGAGTAGGCTCTGGGGTTTAAACAAACTTTACTTGGGGCTTAGCCAGCAGCAAAGTAAAATGGGTTAGCAGGTGCCCCAAACCCTCGATGAGTATCTCTCCCACCCCTCTCCCTCAGCTGGCTCTTGTCTTAGCTTAGACCTCATGCTATGCCCCCCTCACACCCTGAGTGAGAGTACCTCTGTCCATGGCCCTAACCCAGAGCCCAGGCCCCCAGCCTCTGCTGGGCTCAGAGAGAAAGGCCACACTACCTCCAAAACCATGTGCTTACCAGACCCGTCCTCTCTAGTCAAGAAGAGGGGTTTGGCTGCACTTTGACACCAGAAAACCTACTAAATCATTTTGCCCAGAAAAAAGGAGCTCTTTCCACAACACAGATCAGAGAACTGCTGATGGCTTTGATTATAGAAGTTTGTTCCCACTTCTTGTCACTGAGGCTGCAGAAATATTGGGGTTTGGCCTGGTTAGAGCCCTTTTCCTGTGAATAATGGGGATCATAAGGTCTGCCTGGCTGGGGCATTCTATTAAATAAATAATGAATATAAAGAATCCAGTGTATACAGTAGGTACTCAATAAATGCTGGGGCATATTCCCCCTTGTTGGCTCAGGTACTTCAATCATAATATAAGGAGCTGGGAAAAAGAAGGCTGTACTGCAGGGTTTGGGATGCCCTTTCCAACTCTCTGAAGGCCAGAGACAGGGAGAGAGATGCTTTTCTGGGTGATGACCGAGCCTTGGAAGGGGCCAGACCAAGCATGATGGTTGTGGGGTAAGGTCTCGACTTAGAGTGGTCCCTGGAGGTCAGCTGTGTGGACCACTGAGGGGTGTAAAGAACTGGGTTCATGTCCAGTTTCTCTCCCTCTCTGCCTTGCTGTGTGTCCCTCAGGCAAGGCACAACCTCTCTGTGTCTCCCTTGTATCAACTGTCATCGCTGCTGAGGATGGGCCCCAGAATCTGATTCAGGTTTGAGTGGCCAACACCTGGATGTGGGGCAGATCCAGGCCTTGTGGGGTTGTGCACTGCACCCCTGCTGACCTCCCCGTGGGAGGAGTGACCTTACTTTCTCCTATCTCTAACCCCTGGGAGCTTGATCTACACCCAGCACATAGTCATGCTTAATTAGAGTTTGCTAAATAAATGGATTATGGGTGAGAAGCCCTGGCTTACAAAATGAGAAAATGAGAGGTGCCTGGGTGGCTCATTTGCTTAAGTGTCTGCCTGCCTTCATCTCAGGTCATAATCTCAGGGTCCTGGGATCAAGCCCCAACTTGGGCTCCCTGCTCAGGAGGGAGTCTGTTTGTCCCTCTCCCTCTGCTGCTCCCCCTGCTCATGCTCTCTCTTAAATAAATAGTCTTTAAAAGAGAAAATAGGTGGGGCGCCTGGATGGCTTAGTTGATTAAGCGACAGCCTTCAGCTCAGATCATGATCCCAGGTCCTGGGATTGAGCCCTACATCCAGCTCCTTGCTCAAAGTGGAGTTTGCCTCTTCCTCTCCCTCTGCCTGCCGCTTTGCCTACTTGTGGTCTCTAGCTCTCTAAATAAATTAAAAATCTAAAAAGAGAGAGAGAGAGAGAAAGAGAGAGAGAATGGTTAAAGGGTTGAAAAATTAGAGAGGAGGATGGGGAAAAGAAAATCTCAGTGTAGAAAGATGGTCTGCTATTTCTTAGCTGTAAACAGCCACTTACAGGGGGCATCGGGAGATGGACAAGGCACAGCCCCCCTGCTCTTCAGGAGCTCACAGAAAATGAACCACAGGGAGGGGTGGGCCAGGCAATGTCTGAGGGAGGGAGAGGACAAAGTCAGGGAGCCTTTAGTGGCAAGTGGGCTCCTAGAGGGCTTCCTGGAAGGCTTCCTGGAGGAGGTGTAATTAGAGGCAGGGTGGAAGCAGGATGCTCAGGGGCAGCTTCTCTCAGGGCCTGATGAGCTGGAAGAGGTCAGGAGGATGAGGCCCTTCAGGAAGTTGTCCGGGAATGGGGGCCCTGTTCTGGGCACCTGGAGGGGGAAGCTGACCGGGTCCTCCCACAGCTCCTCTCCTGTTGGGTCTTAGATTTACAGTTATGTTCATCATAAGGGTGCTGCTCACTACGGCTGAATAAATATTTCTGGAGTCCCCCACCGTGGACCCCACAAGTGGTGGTCCCGACCCACTTCTCCCATAGGGGTGAGGACAGGATTTGGACCCAGTTTCTGGCCTGAGATGGCTCCCATCTGTTGTGTTAGAGGGTGACTTGGGGTGGGGACAGAGGGAGACCTGAAGGCCCAAACAAGCAGGCTCCCCGACTTTTTTAAGTATCGGGCTCTGTTTGACATCAACTCTGACCAGCTGCGAACACCGACCAGTATGAAGTGTGACAACAGTGTTTTGATTCCACTTCAAAGTGAAGCGTCCTTATTTTTTGGAGGTGTATGGCCAGGTGTGAACAGATGAACCCGTACCTCTGACGCTGGGATGTGCTTCCTAAGAACTGGGAGGGAGGGTGGGGTGGGGGTGCGGCCACCGGTCCTGGCCAGGCACTGCTGACCCTTGATATGACCTGAGGGGTACCTGGGTCCTCATTAGAACCTTCTCTGCACTTTTATCGTTTTGTAATTCTCTGTAATGACGAGTTAAAACAAAACAGAACAAAATCCAGCATTCCTTTGAGAACAAAACTTTTGATGGCCGCTTGCAAACGTGTTGCTGGGTAGGAGATTCACAATGGCCAAAATCCACTACGGGGTCAGGGATGCTCAGGATGAACTTGCATTTCATTAGTCATGATAGCATCTTGAGACAGGTGAATTATGGACAAAACAGGACACAGGAGGAGGGCAATGTTTAACTCACCAGAATAACCTCCAGGGTGGGGGAGGGAGGGGGAGGGGGAGAAGAGTCGGGGTGGAGGAGGGAAGCAGGGCTGGTGTGAGAAAGAAGGTGGGGTGGGCAGAGAACAGAGGGAGAACAGAGTTTGGTACATGGAGGCAGGGACCGAGGAGCCGGCGGCTTTCTGCTCCTCTCTGGCCTGGCTGGTGACCACAGTGGGGTTTCTCCTGATTTGGAGGGTGGGGGGCTCCTGCTCTAGGTGCCACCACACCCCCCTTCTGCTCCTGCTGTACAGGTATAACGACCTCATGTCTGGGAGGTTGATCTTCAGGTCAGGCACTGGTGCCTGTCACTGCTGTCACTCTCATTCGTATCCCTACCTCGGACTAGAGCTCTGTGGGCAATCAGCGTGGTGCCCGCCTCTTTCACTTCCTCTCTACTTTATCACCGTGCCTGGCAGCCTGTGGCTCAAGCTCTGGAGGGAAGGTTTAGGGAGCCCCCCAGGCTAGATGGGTGGTAGCTAGAATGGGGGGGCAGGGAGGTATGGGTCCGAAGGTCCTGAGGTCATAGCACTGGTCACCTCCTGACCTCCCCCACTCCTCCAGGTCCAGCCTCCTCTCCTGGGCCTCAGGGGGTCTGCGGCTGGAGCTGAAGCGTTTTCTGGGTGGGTCTGTACCAGGTCTGCAGAGCAGCCCAGGCTCCTGGCCCGGGGGGGGGGGGGGCATTTCTGGGCCTGTCTTCAGTGTCCCATACAGGCTAGAGGACTGGCCAGCCCTGACCACCTCCCCAGGGGAAAGAGGCCTGGATCTAGGTTTCTGCAGGGCCACTAACTGGCTGTTTGCGCGGAGGCATGTCTCTTCTCTCCCTGGGCTTATTTCCTCAGCTGCTGGGAGCCCACCCTCCCCACCAGAGCTGCTCTCAGAGACCCCAGCCCAGAGGAATCAAGGGGGCAAGGAAGTGAGAGGTCCCTCTGAGTTGCAGGGCCGGAGAGTGGAAGAACTGGCCCTGTTGAAGGACCTCCTTGGCCCTGCGTTCCTGTCACGGCTTCTGCCCATCAAATCCAACGTGTTCCTCCAGGAAGTCCTCCACGCTTGCAGCCCTTTCTGCCTTCCTTTTGAATGAATCCCATGCTGAGTGTCCAGTCCTGTGCTGGGACCAGGAGGGCGGATGTATCAGGGCTGAGTTCCACATTACACACCTGTCGCAAGGAATCTTCTAGAGCAGGGCTCTGGCAGAATCTTCTCCGCAAGGACCACTCTTTGTCCCCACTCTCATTGGATCACGTGCCTGAATGTGGACCAATCGGCTGTGGCTAGGGAAATGAGGCAGGGTCACATGGTGCAGATCGCGGCACCGCCCCAGTTCTAGAGTCCAGTCTGGGAACCTCCTACCTCTCCCTCTCCGTTCCTGAGATCTGACCACAACAAGGGGCATTCTCCGTGCCCACTCCCTTCTGCCCCGCAACCCGGGACCCCATCATTTACCGTGGTATCCAGCCTCTCTTCTGTGCCTCATCCTGTTCAATCCACCCACATGGCCGCAAAGGCATCCTTGTGAAATCACGGTCGAGGGCCTCATCTTCCTGCTTCACACCCTGGAGGTCTCTCTGTGGAATCACAGGCACTCCATAGATAAGGGTTTTCATCGCCTGCCTGCCACCTGCTTTTTCTGGCCTGTCTCCGGTATCTTCCATTGCCCGCCCCCCCTCCCCCATCCCCTAACCCAGAGTCCTCCCTGCATCCCAGGCTTGGTCCAGTTCCTTAAAAATGCAGGTACCGTGCTTCTTCAGGTCTGGGTGCACTGTTCCCCTTGGCTGGGGTCCTTCAAGGCTGAGTGAAAATGCTCCCTTCTCTCTGGCAGCGGTCCTTGACTCCTCCGGTGGAATTGATGGCCACCTGTGCTCCCATCGTACTTGTAAACACCTCCGTCGCGGTTCCCCTTCTTTCTGTTACTGCCGCTGTATCAGTCTCACTCCCCAGCCAATTTTCATGTCCAGACAATATGGGGACTGTGTCTTAATTCATTTACAATTTTGCCCTGCACACAGCATAAATGCTTGTTACTTTGGACAGATCATTGCTACTCACATCCTGCATGAATTGCTTGTTTTCTTTTAAAGCTTTAAAAACTATTACAGAAATCATCCCCGTGGATTTTACACACTTATAACCCTATGGAGATGGATAAGTAAAAAGCGAAAGTCCCTTGTACTTTTCTCTCTCCCAGTCTAATTCCCCAGGGTGAGCCTATCAACCACAAGGAGTGCTTTCTCTAGGCCAGTGGTCCTTAATGTTGGAGCCCTCCCCACCCCAACAACATCAACCTCTGTTAGGAATGCAGATTAGAATGCCATGTCAGAGGGAGCCTCATCAGCCTGGGGACCAGGCCCAGCACTCAGTCCCCAAGTGAGAGTCCCAGCCTGAGAACCAGCTCAACGAGTGCTCAAGCCCCTGGGGCCAGAGCTATCCCCCAGCCCCCACCCCCCTGCCCAGCCAGGAGTGGATGCACAGCCCCTATCACGCACCCTTGCATTTTATTTTGGAGCAAAACCCTAAAGTCAGCTAATTTCTGGGTCTTTGGCCTCTGAGTAGATGGCAGAAGAGGGCCAGTGTGGGCTGATGGCTGGTTCCCACCCCCACCCCCCCACCCCACCCCCGCCCCTCACTAATGAGCTGTGTGATTTTCTGCAAGTGACTCTTCTGTTCTCACCTCAAGAAGGCAGTGGTTCTCTAGACATTCTCCAGTACCTGAACAACCTCAAAAATCTGTGTTTTGAGCTCTCTGAGGGCTTGAAGTCCAGATGAGGGAATTTCATGGGGGTTTCCAAAGGGAAGGGGCAAGAACCCAAAATAGTACAAACGGACCCATTCCTCTCCTGTGCCATCTGCTTTCCAAATGCAGAACAAATCACCCCCCATCAGTTTCCTGTGTGGCCTCCGTCTGTGGACCAATTAGAAGAAAAACTCCATTGCATACATTCCATCTTTGTAAAGAATGTGATATAACAAACATTCATTCAGAACCCACTGCGGGCTGGGCACTAATCCAAGGGTCGAGGATCCAGCCATGAGGGAAACAGGGAAAAGCAGCCCGCACCTACACACTGACCAGACCAAGTTTACATTTGAGTAGGAGAACTAGGCAATCCACAAAGAATCTGAGACTAACAGCATGGGGGAGAAGGGCAAAGGGCTAAGCAAGTGCAGTGAGCAGATCTCGGGAGTGGCTCAAAGTGCAGAGCCTGCAGGCTAGGGTGTGATGGGGTGGGGGGGGGCCCTTCTCCTCCCTGGGGAAAGGGAATTTCCAAACTTTCTTCCCTTGAACCAGGGCTAGTGCCAGTCTCTTCCTTTGAGGGGCTTCTTGTGTCTTTGACCCCAGGGGTGCAGGCTGTTCTTCCTTGGACAGGATTCTGCTCCGGAAGGCTGGCTAGGAGGTTGGAGGGTTCAGGGTGGGCTTCTCCGAGGAAGAGGCACCCTGGCTGGGCCATGAAGGATGAGTAAATTCACAGCTACACAGGAAGGAGAGGGCACTCCTGGCCAAGGTACAGAAGGAGCCAAGATGTGGCAGGGGCTGCTCAAACCGCCCCCCTCCAAGTACTACCCCAAGGTACTGCCCCACCCCCACCGTGGGGCTGCCCCACACCCCCCTCCTTCTATCAAAGCCCGGCCTCCACCTGGGCTTGGCAGGTGCTTTGAGCACAGAATCTTCACTAATTATACCCTGGACAGATGCTGAGCCCTCATTGCCCTGGCAACTTTTAGAGGTCTGTGATGCCAGCCTCCAGTCTGGGATGGCATTCTTTTGTTTCTTCCTAAGCCCTCCCCTTCCTCTCCCCATGCCAGCCTTACCTAACCAAGAACTGTTCCTGGGCAAAAACCCAAAGAGAAAGTTTTTTGTTTTTGTTTTTGTTTTTTTAAAGATTTTATTTATTTGACAGAGAGAAACACAGCCAGAGAGGGAACACAAGCAGGGGGAGTGAGAGAGGGAGAAGCAGGCTTCCTGCTGAGCAGGGAGCCCGATGTGGGACTCGATCTCGGGTCTCCAGGATCATGACCTGAGCCGAAGGCAGTCGCTTAACCAACTGAGCCACCCAGGCGCCCCCAAAGAGAAAGTTTTTATCTGGGGGTGGGGGTGGGCTACAGGAAGGCATAGAAATCTGTTTCTCCTTTTTTTGTTTGTTTTTATTTATTTATTTATTTGAGAGAGCCAGTGAGCAAATGCATGCACTAGTCAGGGGGAGGGGCAGAGGGAGAGGGAGAAGTAGACTCACCACGGAGCAGGGAGCCCGACTTTATGAGGCTTGATCCCAGGACCCTGGGATCATGATCTGAGCCAAAAGCAGACACAACTGACTGAGCCACAGGTGCCCCTCCACTTCTCTATTTTTTAAGGAGTTCCCCAGACTGTCATTCCATGAGCCCAGGGACAACTCTGGTCCCTTGCAGTCCCCACTGGGTGGGAGAAGCCAGTGTAGTGAGTAAGTGTGGTGGTCCAGAAAGGGGTCGGGAATATCTGTGCCTCTGTTTCCCTGCAGTTGTGTTATGGAACTGGGGACAGTCAAGGCCTCACAAGTTCTGGATCTTGCATCAGAAGGGCCTGGCTTGCCAGCGAGTTGACCACTGATGGGCATTTTATGTCTGTCCTGTGGCTCGTTCCGGGATCGCGGGCAGTCTGGGCTGTGGGGCCCAGGAGTGAGATTTGGCCTAGGGAAGAGGGGGGTCTGTGGGTGGCTGAGCCTGATGAAGGTTGCCAGGCCATCACTTAACTATTCTGATGGGCTTTACACTCCCAGGGGTGACATTTTTGCTTCGATTGCTTAAAAAAACAGAGTGGCACCTCCCCTGGTCATTTTTCTGCTTTTTCCTCGTAAAGGAAAGGCAGATGTTTCCCAGAAGAGTTCCAGCTAGACTCTCATTTCTCCTTAGTGCCTTCCAGCTCCGTATGAAAGATACTGCCTCCCCTTCCGGCCCCCGCCTCCTCTCGCATCCCAGTTCCCTCCTTGCCCTGGCCTCTCATCTCCCCCTTCAGCATGGTTTCTCAGTGGTCTCCTCACTGACCCCTGCATGGGGCTTCTGGACTTGCTGCCCTCTTTCACTCTGCCTTCCCCTCCCCTTCTATCCTTCCCCTTTGTCTACTGTGAAAATGCTTCCCCATTCCCTCCTCCCACCCCCAACCTTTCCACCTCCCTCCCACTTTCCAGGTCTCTCCCCATTTTGCAGATGAACAAACTGAGACTCAGAGAGACAGAATTTACCCAGGAGCACCTAGCTCGTCCCTGCTAGGTGGTCAGTGTGCTATGGCTGCTGGTCAGCTCCCCTGGGGCTGGGCAAGCGTCACTCCTGCTGGGTTGTCTCTGTGTAGTGTCTACCTGGGAAGCCACAGATCTGGCTACATCAGATGCTTGCTCTGGGGGTGAGCAGCTAGGAGCTGGTAAGAGGTGCAGAGCCTCAGCCCCCATGCGGAGCTTTTGAATCAGATTCAGCATTTTAATGCTCTTCCCCAAGAGATTCAAAACACTTGTTTTCTGCTGGCCTGCTGGCATCTGTTCAGGGCAGGGTCTCCATCCTGCCAGTCTTGCCTCCAGGAGGGGGCGCTGTACACTCCTCAGGGGTCCCCGCTGTGTGCTCACAGCCACTGCGCAACCCCACCCTCTGCTCCTCTTCTGCCCTCCCCCCCCAAAGTCTGTCCCTGTCTCCACTAGGTGGCCCAACCAAAGTGGGGCAGCAGCGGCGTGCAGCAGCTTAGCTGATTGCCCCTAGGTCCCTTGCTGTGTAGTTAGACCTCCATAAATAAGGGCTTGGAGACATCTGGAAACCATAACCTGGTTTAACAGGCTGGGCCCTTTGACCTCTTTCCTGGGCCAGGCCCGCTCTGGTGGGGAGGGCTGTATCAAGCCGGGCAGAGGCAGGATGTGAAGGGGACCTCCAAGAGCTGGGGTCCCGTTGTGTGGTTCCTCCCAGGTGGAGCTGCTCTGGCCCTAGCCTCAGGCCCCCCAGCCAGCCGCGGTCCCGAGAGCAGCCCTGGCAAAAGAGGTCATCTGTCTCTGGGAAGCCACAGGGTGGCTAATGTACTGGGGCTGGAAGAGGCAGCTGTCTCCTCATTCAAGCCCCTCGTTTGGTAGGAAGAAACAGGTCCAGGGAAGGAAAGGGACTTGGTTAGGGTCATACAGCTTTGTCTCTGGGTGTAAATGGCAAGCCCAGTCGGGACAGATGTGGCCCAGCTTCCAAACCCTGGAGTCATCCTTTGACTTGCCTCTTTGCCTCACACAACCTGGAGCATATTAGCAATGGCCAAAAATTCTCCACTTCTCCTCCCCCTGAAGGATGACGGTGCTGGCTCCTCACCCTCCCCTAGAGTCAGGGCTGCTGCTGGAGTGGTCTGACTAATAGAAGGCAGTGGAAGGAGAGTCTAGGACCCAATGCTTGGTCATAAGGGCCTTCCAGCTTGGTGTTTTGGAATGCTGGCTCTCGTCACCAGCCGCCATGTTGTGAGAAGCCCAAGGAACCTGGGAGAGGCCCGTGGGAAGAGGGATAGACCTTGGGCCCACAGCCCAGGCTAAGCTCCCGGCCTCCGTCAGCACACGCTTGCTGTGACTGAGCCATCTTGGAAGCGGCTCTGGTAGCTTCTGTCAGACTGGCCCAGCCGATGTCACATGGAACAGATGAGTCTTCCTTGTTGAGCCCTGCCAAACTGCAGACTCACGAGCAAAATAAATGAGTGTGGTTGTTTTAAGCCACCAAGTGTTGGGGGTGGTTTGTTATGTGGAAATGCATAACTGGGATGCACCCTGAATCCAATCTGTCAGCTCTGCCTTCTAAATATTTCTAGAATCCAACCTCCGTAATCTCTTACTTGGGAGATTACAACAGTCTCCTGATGGGTCTTCCTGCCTCTGGTCCCTTGCCCTCTACAATCTGGTCTCCTGCTAAAACAGAAGCCAGGCCATGCTCTCTTGCTTAAGCCCTCCACAGGCCCCCAGGTTCACTCACGGTGAGTGGCAAAGTCGTTTCCATGGCCCAGCAAGCCCTGCACGATGCCACTTAGCTCCCTGTCCTCACCTCCTCCTCTCTCCTTGGCTCCCTCCACTTCAACCACTGGGCTTGTTAGTTCTTCACCATTCTAAGTTCATGCCTGCCTCAGGGCCTTTGCACCTGTTGCTTTCCTGAGCCTGAAGCACTGTGCTTGTGGATATCCTGCTGGCCCACTTCCTCACCTCATTTATATCTCTAGTCAGATTTTCCAGAGGGACTTTCCTGATCCCACTACATAAAGCAGCACTCCATACCTCCACAGCTCCCTTATCCTGGTGTCTCTTCTCCACAGTGCTTAGCACTGACAGTCTGTATGTGGATTTTATTATCTCTCTTTCCCAACTAGAACACAGACTCCTTGAGAGGGGGGATTTTTGCCTGTCTACTTCACTGCTGAATCCCCAGCACCCAGCTCAGGGTCTGGCCTGCCATGAGTGTTCAGAACTTATTCTTTGGGAGTGGAGGGATGCATGAGAGCTGACCTGGGCTGGCAAGGAGCCCTGTGGTCCTGTGGGGTAGTCAGCGCCCCTGCCTTTCTCCTGAAAACTTCACTTCGCCGGGGCCCCTTGGGTGGGCTTCTGGTTTCTGGAAGGCCACACTGCCCACCTCCCCCCGCCACCCAGCTCGGTCCTCCAGCCTCTTTGGCACCGAGTCTCCCTTTAGGCTCTGCTCACATTTGCCCCTGCCCTTGCACCTGAAATGGCTTCTTTCAGTCTCTACTGCTTGTTGCAGTCTCACCTGGCTCCAATCTGCACGTCAGCCCTGGGCCCGTCCTCCAGCAAGGGTCTGCTCAGTTGGCTGTTTGGGAGCTCACGAAAGCGTCTTGAGAACAGAGTGAGGTTGCTGGCTGAGGCTGTTGCCCCGGGAGCCTGCCCCAGGGGTCTCTGGGCTGTCTGTGGCCAGAAAAGGCTCAGACGCCCTCCCACACCGCACCCACCCCCAAGCTCAGCATCCCCGGCTCCGCCAGCCTTGCCTCTTCTCCGTTGCAGCATTTCCTTCCTCTGGTCCTGGGCTCTGGACCGCCAGCCCCCCCGCAGGGCCGCTCCCCTCACCCGGTACCAGTTTACAAGGCCTCACTTGGCACCGTAGCCCCAAGCTCTCTCCCCCAGAATGTCTGCACCCACATTTACATCCCTGACACCCTCCCAGCAGCGTCCAGCAACTTTCATTTCAGCCTCAGAAGGAGGCTTGTAGGCGCTGGCAGATGAAGTCCGCGGGGCCCCGGAAGCAAACCTCAGCCCTGAGTCTCTGAAAACAATTTTGTGTTTGGCTCTGGAACCTGGTTCTGCTCTTCATCTGCCGGCAGGAGGCCTGGGGAGGGCCGAGATCTTGAAGCTGTGCTGTGAAAACCTCAGCCGGGGTACTGAGGCAGGGTACTGAGGCCCGGCCAGGTCCTGTCCCCTCCCTTCCCCCACCTATAGGAGGCAGTGCCTTTTGGTCACATCAGATCTAAAATTCCATTCATTTCAAGAGTGATTGTTGTTGCAGGTGCAAGAGGGGAAAAATGAGGCCGATTACACCGGGATAAGCCATCAATTCCTGGACGCAGTTAGTTTCAAGGATATTAAAATGTGAGAAGCAATGTGCATTTTTTATCAAATACGGTTGTCGGTTGTTGTGGAGGTGGAGCTGCCCCTTCCTCTCCAAGCTAGGCACTCTCTGGCTCACACCTTCCCTGGAAAGGAAGCAATGAAAGGGTTGCCTCCAATCCAAAGGCTTTGGCTCCCACCCTCGCCAGGCCTGTGAGAAGAACCGGAGATGGGGGCGATATCAACAGAGGACTGGGGAAACCGAGAAGGGGATCCTGGCAGTAGAAGTGGAAAGGAATCTACCACCCACAGAGCCTGTTGAATAATAAAGTCACAAGCCCACACCACTGTCTTGTCAGCCCAGAGCCAAACAGATGGCCTCAGCCCCTGTGCCCTGATCTGAGTCATGGAGGACTAGCAGGTGGGCAGAGACTATTCTAACCCCTCCCCCAATTACTCAGCTCCCCTTGCTCAGTGATGATCTTGGCCCCCAGGAAAGGAGGGAAACAGGAGCCTGCAACTTGGAGTTGTCCACACTGGTCCAGGGAGATGGGATGATGTGGGAAGGACGGACAAGCAAGCAGGGCTCAGAAAACCTTCAGAGGAGCATCTGAGTGCGGCAGGAGGGACTGAAGTTTGGCCTGCAGGTGGAAGGGGGTCCCTGCCGACTGCAGTGGGCACCACCATGCTGCCCACATAACCCCCTTAAGACTCAAGTGCCTGCTCTCCCTGTGCAGTGGGAACGGGGTGGCTGGGAGTTCCAAGGTGAGTCCCTCTTTCTTCCGAGTATACTAGGCTGAAGGGACCATCCTTCCTGAAGGTTACCGCACTTTCTGGAGGGAGCCTGCATCCAGTGACCAGTAAATGCACAGCATAAAGGAAGGTTATCCTTGCCTCCTGGGGGGGGGGGCGGGGGGGTGCTGCCTGCAAAGCCACCCCTGGTGGGCAACTCCTGGGGGTAGGAGTGGGGTTGTTGAAGCCTTTGTGGTGCCTGCAGCAGCGCCCAGCTCCTCCCTCTGTCCTGTCCTGCCTCCTTCCCATTCCCAGGAAACCTGCCTGTGAACCTCTAGCTCAGAGTGTGTCTCCCAGGAACCTGACCTGTCGCAGAGACCTGGAGGAAACAAGAGGGGGCCGTGAGTGGCTGCTCAGAGTCCCACTTGGAAGCTGGAAGGGGGCCCAGATAACCCTGGAGACTCCCTCCCAACCCGTAGGTCCTCTGGGCAGGAGGGAGTTCCCTGTGCCTCCCCTGGGAGTGTCCTCCATGTCCAGCCAAGGACCAGAGGACAGGCGGCAGGTGGAGGGACCATGAATCTGGACCACATCTGGAGCAGGGGATGCAGACAGAGTCCAAGCTGGGGGGCTCAAGGACATCAGGCAGGTGACTCGGGGGCTGGGGACCTCAAGTGGGGCTGAGGGCTGTGGAGGCCACCCCCGGCCTGTGTACAGAGAAGAGTATATTTGCGCTATACACAAAGCTGCCGCAGCCAGTCTAGGTCTGTATGTGATTGCACGGGTACACACATGGGGACAGATGTGTGTGTGTGTGTGTGTGTGTGTGTGTGCATGCAAGTATGAGAAAGCCTGTGTGTGCTTATACCTGGCACGTAAGCACGCAGTGATGAGTGTGCACAGCTGAGTATGTGCATTGTGGGCGTGAGTGTATGCACACAGGCCCGTATGTTTATCGATGTGCCTGTGTGTGGGTACAAACTCACGGAGGCAACTCATCCTCTGTGTCATCTCCCTCATTGGCTCCAGTCTTCCTGTCTTGCCACAGATCCTCTGCCCAAGCTGACCTGGGACCTACTCTTCCTCCCTACGTCTCAGCCTCCTCCGGGAAGCCTTCCTTGGTCAAGCCAGCACCAATTCCAAGCCATCCTTTCTTGCCATGGTGTGTTCTCACTAGAACAATTTACTTGTATTTGTCTGTGTCCCAAGATCAGACTAGGAGGCGCCCAAGCTTGGGGATAGCCTCTTTCCCACAAGGTCTTTCCAAAGATGGGGACTGGAATCCTAACTCTGTCTTCCAGACAGAGCTCAATAAGCCCCACTGCTAAGGCCCCGAGAGAAGAGGGAAGGCTAGGGATCTCACTCCCTGCACCAAGCCCAGTCTCCTTTCTGGATGACCAAGCAGGTGGCTGAACAGGATGAGCTGCAGGCTGGGCCTTGGGACCCCTGGGTTCTAACCTTGACTCAGTGTGACTCAGGAAAACTTCTGCTTTTGGGTTCCAGGTGCCTCATCTGTAATGCGAGGGGTTAGACAGGTGGTCCCAAGGCACCCCACTGCCAACACGGCTCTGGTGATGTGCAGACTCGTACAGCCCCTTGTCCCTCCCTCGACCCCGGGCCACCTCTCTGTCTTCATTCTAAGCTTGTCAGTTGACCCGTCTGCCGACGGTACCCACCCCCTCAGCTGTGCAGGGGGAATGAAGAGGGTCAGTGCGACACATGTCCTGTATTATTACATTGAATAAGCTGACAAAAGCCATCAGAAGATATATCATTTAATAGGAGATTAAAAACCAACGAGAGCAGCTGAGGTTCTGACCCAGAGTCTCTGTGTTTTTAATTTAATTTATTTGGCTGCTCAAATCACAACATTCTAAATGATAACAGTAGCTGTGTTTGCTGAAGGGTTTTATCATTAATTGATTTGGCTGAAGTTTTCCCATAAGCCTCATCTTTGGGAACATGCTTCTTATTTTAAGCCTCCAGACTTGGTGAGAAGGGGAAATGCAAGGCATGTGGGGACAGGAGCTGCCTGGAGGGTCTAAACTTGGCAAGCACCTCCCCCGAGGTCAGCAGGCCTCGGGGCCTGTGCAGAAGCCTGGTGGCAACTTGGTGGCGTCGCTGCTCCAGCATCTAGGGAGGGCTCTTCCTCAGTCCTCTGTCTAGGAGCCCAGAGCCTGTGCGGTCTCCCCTGACGCTGGGCAGACCAGATGCAGCGGTGGGGGGTTCCCCGTAGGGGCTGGCTTGGGGCCTGGCTCATCACCCGAGGCTGTGCCATTCAGTGGAAGCCAGAGCCAGGCCTTCACGTCCTTTGTCCCTCCACTGCCTGTCTCTGTTGCGACCCTTTCCCGAGGAGGAGCTTCCTACTGCCATTACTCCATCCTTCTTTCCCCAAGGCGCCCTGGGCCAGCCCCACCTCTGACAGCTGAGGGCAAGGCTTTGGCCACGTGACCAGGAGGACTTCACCGAAGACAGGCCTTTGTCTCTAACCTGGAAAGACAAGTGAGAGTTACCAACATATGTATTATTGAATTTCTGATTCCAAATAGTAAACATATGGGCCTACTGTCAAAAACTTGGAAAATGCGAGCAAGTCTTCTGTTCCTCAGAGCCCTTCTGGTGGCAGGTGAAGAGCCACCAAAATGGATCCCGTAGAGGCAGGAGGGAGGCCATTACTTGGTGACCAAGAGGGCTGAGGTGTGCTAGACATGTCCCCACTCTCACTCCTGTCCCTTCAGCATGCGTGCTCCTTGCCCTCAGGCTTCCTGTCTCACTAAGGTTGCGATACTGGTCTCACACGTTCACACTTTCACGATGGAGCAAGAGAAACGCTCTCTGACCCCTCCAGTTCCGGAAACCCCAGGGAAGAGTTCTGATTGGCTTGGCTTGGGTCACATGCTTCACCCTGGGCCAATCACCATAGCCTGTGATCATCTCCCATTGGTCCACATGGCTTGTGTGGGTGGGGCAGTGTTTGACAAAGTAGGGAAGGCAGGCAAAGGAAGTATGCGATCGCTCTGTTGTAGATTTTCTATTCGCAGGGCAAACACCTCAGTAGAATAGGTGAAGGCATGTAACAGAAGAGGAAACCCAATGGGACCGACATATAGAAAGATGCTGGGCAGTGTCAACAGGGACGTCGACATGGAAACCACAGTGAGAGACAATTTCCTGCCCACTGGATTGGAGAAGATGAAATGCCTCTCCACCCAGAAGGTGGGAAACGGGGACTCTCCACTCTTGTATCAGGGCTTAGGAGCACACCCTTGCAGTGTCCTGGGAAGAGGAAGGTGGCCATGCCTTGCCACCCGGCAGCTGCACTTTGGGGTTTAAATCCTAAAGTGTGTGCACAAGGAAACCTAAGACAGCAGCGTGTTTGTTTTGAGAAAGAGAGTGAGTTGGGTGAGAGTGGAGGGCAGAGGGAGAGGAGAGAAAGAATCTCAAACGCACTCCACTCTCAGCATGGAGCCCTATTCGGGGCTCAGTCTCACGACCAGAGATCATGACTTGAGCTGAAACCAAGAGTTGGACACCTAACCGACTGAGCCACCCAGATGCCCCAGAGCTGCAGCATTTTATGGGAAAAAATATTGCCCACAATCTCAGCATTTATTAACCAGAGAAAGGATAAATAAAGTGTGGGATACTTGGGGCGCCTGGGTGGCTCAGTTGGTTAAGTGACTGCCTTTGGCTCAGGTCATGATCCCGGAGACCCGGGATCGAGCCCCACATCGGGCTCCCTGCTCGGCGGGAAGCCTGCTTCTCCCTCTCTCACTCCCCCTGCTTGTGTTCCCTCTCTGGCTGTGTTTCTCTCTGTCAAATACACAAATAAAATCTTAAAAAAAAAAGTGTGGGATACTTAATAAATGGTATTCTTGACAACAGTTAAAATTAATGTTACCTGTTACCAAAATGGAGTAAGTGCAAAAACCTATGGTTGGTTGAAAAAAGCAACTTGCAGAAAGTCTTATGCTATTTAGAAAACTATAAAAGCATACGAATATTATATATTACTTATGGATACATACATTGGTGGTATGTATGTTTAAAATCATGTGTGGCAATGACACCAGTTTAGGGTGTCTGCCTTTGGAGAGAGAAGGGGCCATGTAAGGACTTGGGGAGAAGCATACAAAGGATTTCAGTTTTATGTGTAATGCTCTACTTCTTAAAAAATGATCTAAGACAAAATTTAAAAATGGGGCTCTTTCTGTATGTGTGTGTGTGTGCGTGTGTGTGCATAGCTTTGATGTCCTGCTGTTCCCTTAACATTTTATAATGAGCACGGAGACATGATTTTTAATGTCTGCATAATATGCCCCTAAAGGGATATGCCATAATTTATGAACCCATGTCCTATGGTTACATATAAAGGGTTCCCCCCCTGTGTTTTTTTTCCCCCACATCATAGTGACTGTACTTAAATTATTTTCTTGGGGCAGAAAGCTGGCATTACTGAGTCAAAGATTTGAGCTCTTTTTGAGGTTTTTGGTAATTATTGGGTGCAACCTAAATTCTTTAGGTTGCAAGTGACAGAAAACCAGTTCAAACTGGTTTAAGGCTGCTGAAAAGACCAGGAGGCCAACTTCCTGGGTTGCTTCTGTTCTCAGAACCCCTGTAAGAATGTGGGGAGAGCTAGGATGGATCTCCCCACCCCAAACATGCCCTCTGCTCCTCCTCCCCAGACAGGTATGTGCACGAAGATTGCCTTCAAGGGTGACTTCCTGAGGGCTCCGCCCACCCACTAGTCCCCCTCTCTCTACACTCACCTCTGCTTCCCTCAGAATCAGATATTTCACAGACAGGGCCCCCCACTCTAGGTGCTCACTCTCTGTATTAGCTCCTTAGAGTGGCTATAACAAATTATAACTAAAAGGGGCTTCAAACAATAGAACTGTATTCTTTCACAGTTCCGGAGCCAGAAGTCTGACATCAAGGTGCCAGCAAGGCTTTGCTTCCTCCCTCTGGAGGTTTCAGGGAAAAATCTGTTCCTTGCCTTCTTAGCTTCTGGTGACTGTCAGCATTTCATGGCTTGGGGTCACTTCTCTCTGTGTTTGTGTCCTATCTCTCTCAGTGTGTCCAATCTCTCATAAGGACACTTGTCACAGCAGTTAGAGCCCAATTGGATGATCCAGAATAAACTTCTCTCAAGATCTATAACTTAATCATATAGTTGCCATATGAGGTGACCTTCATAGGTTCTGGGTGTTTAGAAGTGAATGTATCTAGTGGGGGGCATGTCTTCAGCCTTCCCTTCCATCCGTATGGCTCAGAATCCCAGAGGAGGAGCTTAGGCAAAAATCCCAGGGGAGGGCTCTAATTGGCCAGCTTGAGTCATATGTCCAACCCTAAGCCAATCACTGGGGCCAGAGCACAGAGGGCCTCTGATTGGCTAGGTCTGGTTACAGTCCTAACCTTGCAGGCAGGAGAGTGGGGCCAGCCCCACCTAACCATGTGGACTAAGTGGTATTATTATGGGATAGCCAAAGAGGAGGCCTGGGTCTGCTCACAGGCCCCTCTTGCCCCAGAGGCTGGAGCACTTCAAAGGGGTGGGTGGGTGGAGAGAGGGTGTCCTGTCTGCCTTACAACAGGATACATTCCTGGGGGGCTTGTCCCTATCCTCCCTCAACTTGGGCTCCGCCTACATGCTCTGTTCCTCCTCAGGAGCTGCAGCCCCTTCATCTACCCAGGAAGCAGTGTGGGGTCTCGATGAACTATGGAATAAGTTTGGGGGATGGAGGGAGTCCCGCTGAGGTCTCTGCAGAGGAGGTCCCAGGCTCGGGGCACATGGCTCCTGGGTCTGGCCTCTACGGTCCTCGCTGTCTTGCCCTGGACCAGTGACCTGCAGAGAGCTGTCCACTGTCATAGGTAGGATGGGGGTGGGGTGGGGAGTCTGAGCTCCTGTGTGGGTGCACCTCGCCCCAGCAAAATTCCCTCAGGGGACCTGCAGCCCGAGTGCTTGTGTCACAACCACATTGTGAAGGGAGGGACACTTGGGTAGTCTGGTGTTTGAATTCAAGATGCCAGATGCCCAACGAATGTAGCTCAGCTCAGGGCTCCAGGACACCCCATCCCCTACCTCTGACTTCCACACTTGATGTTAACTGCCTGGGCTGCTCCTGTTCTCAGAACCCCAGTGAGAATGTGGGGAGAGCTGGGATGGATCTCCTCACCCCAAAGATGCCCGCTGCGTCTCTTCCCCAGACATGTCTATGTGTGTGTGTGCAAATAGCCAAAGGAGCAGGAAGCTGTTGTGTTTCCCTTCTGCCCATATACGCACGCACGCACACACACACTCACTTTCTCGCTCACAGATGAGTACCTAGCTCTTCAGTCTCCTGCCCTGACCAACAGCCCAACAAACCCTTCTGTGTTTACATTTCTTCTCCAGAGCCAGACTTCCGCCGAAAGCTGTAAGACCCGGGCCGAGTCAGCCCGTGGGGTCTCTGGGCAACCTGGAACCAGGCTCTGAGATCCATGCTCGGACTCAGCATCTCTTCTATTCCTTCTGATGCTATAAAGGCTGCAAAGCTAAAGATGATGTTTCCCAGACTCCCATGCACCCAGGCTTGTAGCTCACATTGAGTTCTGTGGAATAGAAGCACGTGCACGAGAACGGGAAGGGCAGAAGGGAAACACAACAGCTTCCTGCTCCCTTGGCTATTTGCTGATGGCACCTGGACATCCCCACCTCCAGTTACCGACTTTGTGGTGCAGGGATGGTGGTGACAGTTGCTTGCAGCCCTGTGTCCCATGGGTGGCTCTGGATTCCCCCCCTTCCCGAAGGGGCTAGCACCTTCCTGGAGGGGCCATTTCAGCACTGCTGCTCTGAGACCATCTGGGAGACCCGGCCTAGAGCTAATACCTACAGCTCTTCCCATGACTTGGTAAACACCTCTTTCCCTGTATGACTTCCCTCTCTGCTTAAAATCCCCTCACTGCTTCTATTTCCCATACTGGACCCTGCTTGAAACAGACACAAATGTCCTTTGTGCCAATAGTTTGGATTTTTCAGCATGAAGCCAATAGGTCATGAGAGACCCCAGGACCAGGGCAATCTCAGAGAACCACACAGAAGAGAAATCAGGAGCTGTGTCTGCAGACAAGGGCCCTCCCATGCATGCACACACACACACACATGCACACACGCATGCACACACATGCATACATGCACACACATGCATACACGCACACAGACACACACACACAACCTGGAAGGAGGCAGAAGGGTGCTTTCCCCCTCCCTAATGCTCCATTGTTTGGGGTGTCTGGCCACACACAGCCTTAGATTGCTGAGTGACGTGCTGAAACTTCAGCTCATACTCCGCGGGAATCCCCCATCCCTGATCCGGTTCAATAACCAGCAGGATAGTTGTCATCTCAGGGAAGGGATGAGTCGGCATAAAGAGAAAAACAAGCAGCCATGGGCTGGCTTTTCAGTTTTCAAAATCGCATCCCTCAAAGGGAAACGGAAATGACTCACGTGGGTGAGGTCAGGAGACTGGAGCAGGTGGGATGGCACAGAACAATCTTTCCAACGTTCCCCTCTCTACACACGCTGGGTGTTCTGGGGGAAGAATTGGGGGAGAGGCAGGGAGAAAGGAAGCAGGGCAGAGAGGCCCCTGAGAAAGAGGAGTCTGGAGGTCACACAGGGCCTTTTGTCTTGGCTCGTGGAGCTACCCGATTGGGTTGCTGAGTTCCAATTCCAAATTCTTCCAATCTCACGGGTTTAGCTCATCTTCGCTGTGCCCCAAGTCAAGGTCACTGACCAGCCTATGAGGAGATGGCCTTTGGCTCTGTGGGTCACATGCATGGAGGCTCGGGGTGCCATGCGTAGGAGGCTTAGAGGGACCTGCTGGTGGGGGCAGAGCAGACACACCTCGTTCTGGAATGTACTGCTCCTCTCACAGATGGCCAGCCCTTCAAGGCGGGGCCCGGGGTTATAGGGCTTCTGTGGTTCCTTCACCTCATTGGTCCATAAGGGAGCCACGGAGTTGTGCCTCTGGGAACAAGAAGTTTTGCCAAATGGAGTGTTTATCTGCTTTCGGTTTGTTCCGTGTTGCAGGAAATTTTGTTAAGCTTTGTTAAGAATTCCAAGTATTCCAGCAGCTAAGTCCACACTGATTTTCCTCTCGACAGTCTAGGTCTGTCGTACGAGAGCACTGTGCCTCAGTTTCCTATTTTGTAAACGCAGACACTTCTTGGGAAGTTTACTGGGCATTCATCAGCACAGAAATGCTAAGGAGGAGTGCAAAGCAGATCCTGTAAATAGAAACTCTGTGGGGAATGGTGAACTCAGTCCCCCCCTTCTCTGTCTCTCCCCTAACTGGGCCCCCAGCCCAGGCCACCCTCCACAGTCCCCTCGGACCTAAGGTGGAGAGAGGAGGAACCTCCTTCGCCCCTAGGCAGGCACAGGGAGGGGCTGGGCCCGGCCAGGCTAAGGACAGTAAGGTGCTGACGGAGCCCTTCTCCCCACGATGGATGGCCCGCTGGCTGGAGCCGCAGTTCCAATTTGCTCCCCATTTGGACCGCCGCTCTACCCACAATTCAGCTTGGCAGGGCCACAAATCACTCTGTGCCATCAGACCAAGGAGGTGGTGCAGGAGCTTAGAGGCAGTGGCAGAGTGCTTCCTGGAGGAGCCCAGGCTGGGGAGAGGGGCCAGGGGGTCGGGGTGCTGAGGCTGTGAGGTTCGACTCTATCCCGGGACCTCTGGCCTTCCACACCTGCAAGCTCCCGCTACCCCTGCAGTTCCAGATGCCAGGCTCTAGATCCACTCCTAACAAGTACAACAAACTGTGCTTATGGTCTGTCTTCCCCCAACTGTCCCCTGCCCAGCTCAACAACCAGGGCTCTGCCTGTGCTCAGAAATCCCCAGGGGCCTCCTGCTGCCTTACAGTCCCTCCGTGCGACTGATCCACTCCATTTCCAGGCCATGATGGGAGTTAGGGCTATTCATTTGTTCACTCATTCATTTATTCTTTCTGAAAACATTGAGCATTCATCATGTCACCATGGTGAGCAAAACGGTGACCCCACAGCCCAGGTGGCTGATACCAGCTGAACAATTAGAGAGGTATACAGCTTCAAACTGAGACTACGCCTGAGCGAGAAGGGAAGATCCTGGGATGGACGAGGGCATGTTGCTGGGAATCTGCCCAATCAGCAGTCTCTCTCCACTTCCTTCCTTTAAAGAGCTGCTTAAGGGCACCTGGGTGGCTCAGATAGTTGAGCGTCTGCCTTCGGCTCCAGTCATTATCCTAGGGTCCTGGGATCGAGTCCCGCATTGGGATCCCTGCTCCTTGGGGAGCCTGCTTTTCTCTCTGTCTCTCATGAATAAATAAATTTTAATAAATAAATAAATAAATAAATAAATAAATAAATAAATATTTTTTTAAAAAAGCACTGCTTAAGCTCACCTCTTCCAGGAAGCCTTCCCTGATTGCCCATCCATGCACTCCATTAATGGACACCTCGTGATGGGTCTCTGGATTAAAGACTTCTGGTGGTCTCTTTTCTTTCTGTTAAGCCCCCAAGAGTAAAGACTCCCTCAACATAGGGGCCTGCCTCCCCAGGCATGGCTTGGATACCGCCAGGACTTCCTCAGCACTCTGCTCTGATACTTCCTCCTTCCCTGGCATGTGTCTTGGGTCTGGAACTCCTCCTGTAGCCACAATACATCCTGGGCTCAGAGGGCATTGAAGCTGCCCCCCCCCACAGGCGCCTCTGGGGCATCTGATTTTACTCCGTGGACCCAGAGATCCCTCCTCCGGTTCCACTCCTGCCCCTGGCCTCCCCCTACCTCTGCCCTCTGCTAATGATGCTGTAGAGGCAGACGGCAGCTCTCTCCCTCCTTGATGGATTTCCCAGCCTCAGCCAGCACTGTCTCCTGCCTGGTTACAACATTCCCGGCTTTGTTTTGCCAAACGAGCTGGTGTTGTTGTATTCCTTGTATTCGGAGTGCACCGGGAAGGTGACTCTTCCCCATGTCCCTGCTGGGCCAGGATCTGGGAACAGCTGATGGTTGAGGGAGGGATGGCCAGGCTGGGCAACGGGCAGGTTCCAGTGCGAATCCATCAGTTTACCTCTCTGCAGAATGGGTAGAGGCATATGCACTTTTCCTCTTCAGACTAACCAGCAGTTGGACTGTTGTGCAAGACGGCAAGCTTCCTTTAATCCTGGGGTCTGGGAGGCAGAGGCTGCCCATCACCCATCACCGTCCTCCAGAATGTCCCCATGGCGAAATCTTCTAGAAAGAGCCAGCCCCCTTTCAGCCAGTTCAGTGTGTGAACATCTGCTTTTAGACAAAGACCAAATTGGGAGGACAACTGTCCTCTGTAGAGAGGAACTCACCGTAGGATCCTCAGCGATGCGTTTTCCTGATGAATTTCAACGAGTATTCTTTTGCCTGGCATTGATTTATTCTCCAACCCTTTGGGCACTCGTGGCTTGTATAAAGGGAGGACGGGGCACATCAGAGGCAGGTCTGCCAAGCTGATCTCAGCAGAGAGCCTTCCGCCCACCAGATATGTGGGAGCCGGCAGGAGCTGGGGGGAGGCCGAGCTCATCCCTCTGCGGCTGCACTCACATGTCTGCCCCCCAGGGTGTGCTGTTCTGGTACCTAGAGATCTGGGGGTTTAAACTTGGCAACCACCCTGTGTTTCTAGGAGGGGCAGAACAAAGCTGAGCCTCCCCTCCCCTCTCCTGTCCCTTTTGGTCTGCCCTGCCTTTCATCTCCCCTCCTTCCTCTTCCGCTTCCCAAAGGCTGCCTAGACCCTCACTCTCTCCCTGGCCCAGTGCCCCTTTGTCGTTTTTACAGGTGGCTCCCTGCCCTTGGGGGCCTCTGATTGGGCAGAAGATCAAAGGGTAGGAGGGTAAGGGGAGCAGGCTCAGTGGGAAAAGCCAAGAGCAGGACTCTGATTCTGGGGGGTTGCAAGTTTGAGCCCCAACATGGGGGTAGAGATTGTTTAAATACATAAAAATTTGAAAAAAACCCCAAAACATTAAAAAACAAAAGTACCAAGGCCCCCCGGCAATTCTTGTGTGGCAGCTCTTCCATGCTGACTCTCTCTGGGCCTACTCCATCCCTCACTCCTGCAGGGTTGGGGTGGTCATGAGTCCCCCATGCTGCCTGCCTCCGGCATGCCACGTCCCAGCTGGTTTTCCAGAGTCCTGTGTACACCTTTGGCGTTGGCAGGCCATGCCCATTCCAGGGGCCATTTACTTCCTGACTTGCCTTCCACTCTGGTCCTGGCCCGTTTTCAGTCCTGGTCATTTTCTCTCTAATTGCCCCTCTCAGGGCTCATCCTGGTGGGGAAGGGGCTGGCCAAGGAAAACCAGGGCCTCGAGGGCCGGACTCTGGGGGTGATGGTGACCTGGTAGGGCTTGGAGTCCCAGACCTGGTAAAGCCTATCAGCTACTTAGCAGGTTTTGAAATTGACTTACTGTTGATCCTTCCAGGGGTGCTCAGGCCCAAGGGAGCTGCTCCAGGTTCGTCCAATCCCCAGGAAGCAGATTGGTAAGATAGACCCATTCCTTCTGTGTGGGTCTAACAAGGGGTCACACACTCAGGGGGAAAGACATTTCCAATTATTTGTCTAGGACGTCCCCTTTCAGGGGGACCATCTTGGGGCAGGGAGGAGAAATTTGGTTCCTTGCAGCATACTCCATAAAACATAAATCTCACAAAATGATCCTTACAAGAAGGGTTTTTATGGCCAAATAAGTTTGAGAAATTCTATATTCTGCAGACTCTCAGCATGTTCCCTCTATCAAAGGCTCTGAAACGCTCTGCGGTAAAGAATATCTTGCTTAATACGTATTTGGTTCGGTGCACCCAAGCCTGGATCAGAGAACCAAAATGCACCCCCCCCCCCCGCCTTGTTCATTTCCTGAGCCCAGGGTTCTAGAGAACACACTTTGGGGAACGTTGATCACAGGCTCAGTGCACGCAGCTCTGCACAGGCGAGAAACAGGAGCCGGCTTTGAGCCAGGCAGATAAGGGTGGAGTTCGGCCCCGGTTCTTAGTGGCAGCCAGGTTGGGAGGGGTGGGAGGTGGGGAAGCATTTACAATCTTTCAAGTCTACTTTTCTTCATCTTCTCGCAAAAGGGAAGAATTCACTGCTCTGGGGATTCAAGATAATTGTCATATCTTAGTGAAGACTCTCTTGGTTGCAAGAACAGGATAAGTCCAACAAAAAGGGGAATGTACTAAAAAGATGCTGGGGCTCTTCAGGGGCCCCCAGAGCAGAAGGGCAGCAGAAGGGCCAAGAAGCAGGAGGAGAGTGGGAACCTTGGCAGTGTCCACACCCCCTCCTTCATCTCTCCTCTCCGCACACCTGCTTCCTCTGTCTTCCTCCACAGACCATGGCTTCCAGGGTCACCGTGCTACCCCAGCTCCCATGATGGCCTTGGCTCCCAAACACCTAGCACCTCTTCCCCTCTCAGTCTCAGTCTGGACTGGGCGTAGTGGCCCTCAGGACAAATTCCAACACCCCAGAAGAGAGCCTCTGATTAGCTCAGCATTGTAAGTTTCTGCTCCCATCCAACCCCCCACAGCCACGGTGCTGGGGGCAGGTGCCGACTTGGCCACCATAGTGTAGCCCATCTGGGTCACAAGTGGCCCTCAGCACATGTGGTCCAAGGGACACAGGCTGAGCAGAGGCCCACAAGGCTCCCTGCCGTAACACACAAGGGCCTGAAGGCAGGGTAAGTACTTGGTAAGGGCAGCTCGCACAATCAAGCGCATTCTGTGTCTCCGAGAAGGAATAAACAACAAGGACTGTTATCCCTCACGAGGGGCTCCGCTCCCATCCCAGAAAATTCCATGTGCATAAAATCACTGGGATGCAAGACACAAGAAATGTTGCCCACAAAATGAAGAAAATGGGTAATTCAGACTATATGCAAACAAACAGTAACAACAACAAAAACTGTGCATCAAAAGACATTGGTAAAGAGTAAAAAAGCAAGACGCCAAGTTGAAGAAGATGTTTGCAATGTAGGTGTCCAACGAAGGCCTGGAATGCAGAATGTCTACAGAACTCTTCTAAATCGATAAGGAAAAGACAGACAATCGGATTACAAAATTGGCAAAAGACTTGAACAGGCATTTCATAAAGGAGGAGGCCCAAATGGCCATTAAACATAAGGAAATGTGCTTAACATCATTAGTCACTGGGGAAATGCAAGTTGAAGCATAAAATAATACGGCTGCACCCCCACCGCAATGGCTCAAATGGGCGGAGAAAGGTAGCAGCCCTCCCGGAGGACATGAGCGGGACTCCAAGATGGCGTGGTGAGTCTGCATTGGCGAAGCCACTGTGGAGAATCACTGGGCAGTATCTTTTACACCCAAACACAAGCAAAACCTAGGCTGCAACAGTTCTATGCATAGTAGATAGGGCCCCTGCGGAACTACACACAAGCGTCCACAGAGATATGTGTATTGGAACGTCCACAGCAACCGTCATAAACGGGAACGCCACGGTGCCCACTCCCCATAGGAGGCGGACGCATCCTGGCACAGGCAGGTTGGGATACCACTCTGCGGTGAGCGTAAATAAACCACATCAGGCATGTAACAGTATGAAGGAGCCTCCCAGAGTCAGGCAGAAAAGATCAGCCACAAGCATCTGTGTAATTCTATGCATGAGAAGTTCAAAAGCAAGCAAGACGGATCTAAGCTGTTAGAAGTCAAGCTAGTGGCACCCTCTGGGGAAGTTAGGGATGGGAAAGAGGCGTGGAGGGATTCTGAGGGCTTATTCGAGTTCTGTGTTTTGATCTGGTGGGGATGACACAGTGTAACTTGTGAGAATGCATCAAGCCATCCTCTTACGCTGGTCAGTCTCCTTCTTCTTCCCCTTCTTCTTCTTCTTCTTCTTCTTCTTCTTCTTCTTCTTCTTCTTCTTCTTCTTCTTCTTCTTCTTCTTCTTCTTCTTCTTCTAATATTTTATTTATTTGACAGAGAGAAACACAGTGAGAGAGGGAATACAAACAAGGGGAGAGTGAGAGAGGGAGAAGCAGACTTCCCGCCAAGCAGGGAGCCCGATGTAGGGCTCGATTCTCGGACTCCGGGATCATGACTTGAGCTGAAGGCAGATGCTTAAGGACTGAGACACCCAGGTGCCCCTGGTAAGTCTTCTGTAGTCATGTATCCGCTAAGCACATTCATGAGAAACCTCGGAGAGATGATTTAAAATGCAGGTTCCTAGGATCCGCTCCCAGAGACTCTGTTCCATTGGGTCCTACGTGGGACCTGGGAGTCTGCATTTGAACCAGATCCCCGGATGATTCTGGTGCACGTGATTCTGAGCAGCCCACTTTAACCTGCTCCTGGCCAGTGCTGGAGAGCGTCAGGTGGAACTGGGCCATTCTTGGGTGGCTTGTGCAGTCAGCCCAAGGCACTGGGGGGAATGGTTCAGGGTGCTGAGCAGGAGATGGGGAAGTGGAAGGGGCCGGCTGGAAGGGCAGGTAGAGCCCTCACCCGAGGGAGACCCTGCTTGCCGGAGCACTCTCGCTAGAAAAGGAGGTGTGGCCTCTCGGGCAAGAGTTGCCAGAGGGTGAGATGTGTGAGGTGAAGCCCACAGAAGCCCACATTTTCAAGTCCAGTGTGGACACTGGGAGAGCCCCGTTTGATGTCCCAGCTAGTGACTCTCAGGACCTCAGTTTGTCTTGTTCAACGTGAGGAGGGACACTCTTGATAGCCTTAGGGATGGATTCTAGCCTGAGTTCCAGTTCTGGTCCTGCCCCACAATACCTGTGTGACCTTGGGCCAGTCCCCTACCCTCTCTGGGCCTCAGGTTTGCAGCCATAAAACGAAGGGTGGGACTATACGACCCCGCCCTCTCTGTTTGCCTGGCCACCTTTGAAGAGCTCTCCCCCCAGCTCTGAGCTGAGACCCACCCCATATACCTTGCAGAGGGTGCTGCCGTTGACCCCATGGGCCGTGGATGCTCTGACGAAGGTTTGAAGGTCTGTTGCAGGTCTATTTCGTCCCCATTTCCTGCCCTATCAGCTGACCGGGGTGGGGGGGTGCGGGGCTCTAGTTCATCTCTGTCCCCAGCAATGCTGGGCACAGTATCAGACCCAGCAAATGTTGAAGGCTCTGGGACCTCTGCTCCGGCATGCTGGGGCCCTACTTCCTTCCTTTCTGGGACTAGTACAAGGATACCCAGGCCCCAGGGGAAGGGTGTCTGCAGTGCCAGCCCCCCTCCAGCTGGCCTATGATAAGACTTGACTCCAGAGGGTAAGGGGAACCAGAGAGGCACCCCCAGCTCTCTCTCAGGCCCAGAGCCCAGGCAGGGCAGGCGGGCAGGTGGGTGGGTTCTAGCCCTATCTCTGCGGAGTTCATTAGTGTGTGAATTATTAACCCCTGACTGGGGCTGGGCAGCCAGGGCCTCGGGCGCCCCCCGGAGCCCACAGGGGCAGGCCGGCGCTAATTGAAGGCTTAATGAATTTTCCCAGTGGAGGCTACAGCGGGTGCCTTCCCTCTGCCGTCTGGTTTGTCTCCTCCTGGTGGGATTATCCTCTGCCTGCCCGGGGCTCTTGCTGCCTGCTCCTCCGTCTGGGCCCCGAGCACTGCGGGCTCCCAGCCTGGATCTCCACCCCAGGGGCTCCTTCCTTGACCCCTCAGCCCCTCGGCCCCTTGGCCGGGTGCTATGCTCCCATCACTCCTCATTCGTCCACCTTCAGGCTTACTCTAAATTTTGGATGTTTCTACTTAGGCCCTGGAGACTTGCCAGCCACCCCTGAGTGGTCCGTCAGAATGTTCCAGAGGTGGGCAGGGCTGAATACTCTGGGCTGGTGTTCCCGTGGTTCCTGAGGACTCAGGCTATGGGTCTTCACACCCTACCACTGTTTGTGTGAACAAGCCACTCCACCGGGCTGGTTTCCAGAACTGAGCGCGGGCCCTGGGGGATTTGCGGGCTGCAGAGGCAGACGGGGTGGTGGGGGGGAATGGGACACGACGACGACGTACATAATACTCAGCAACATCCTTTTTTTTTTGTTTGTTTAAGATTTTATTTATTTATTTGACAGAGAGAAACACAGAGAGAGAGGGAACACAATCAGGGGGAGTGAGAGAGGGAGAAGCAGGCTTCCTGCCGAGCAGGGACCCCGATGTGGGGCTCGATCCTGGGTCTCCGGGATTATGACCTGAGCCGAAGGCAGTCGCTCAACCAACTGAGCTACCCAAGTGCCCCTCTTTTTTTTCTTTTTTTTTTTAAAGAGGGAGGGGGAGAGAGAATCCTCAGGCAGACTCTGCTCTGAGTGTGGGGCCTGCCATGGGACTTGATCCCAGGACCCCACGATCACGACCTAAGCCCAAATCAAGAGTCGGACGCTTAACCGAGTGAGCCACCCAGGCGCCCCTACTCAGCAACATCTTGATGTAGCTACAAGTTTACAAATAGGGACATGGGGGTGCAGGGACGTAGCTCATTCAATTAATATCCCCCCTTTGGTGTGGGGTGGGGCGGGGTCTCTGGGGCTGGCCTCTCTAGGGCCCACAAAGGCACCTGTGAGCTCATATTGGCCATTCAGGGGCAGGGAAGGGTTTCTGGCATGTCTCCGGGTGGAAGGGCCAGAACCTGGTGTCCCACTGTCTGTGATCCTGTGCATTTCGGTGCTTTATTTCCTCCTCTCCACCTGCTGGCTGCCCCGCCCCTACGGAGTGGGAGGAGGGCAGGGTGGGGCAGTGAGAGAGCCCTGGGTGGGGGCTGCTAGGGAACCTGGGCTCCTGCCCTGCTCTGCCATCAGCCTGACAAGTGACTTTGGGTTTTCCACATGGGCCTCAGTCTTCACATCTGTACAGTGGAGATTAACAATCGCTGAGCTGCTGACTTCTCCAGTTGCGGCGAGGCTCCCAGCGTCAGAGCCCTTCCGTGGAGGGCTGTCACTGTGACTGGCCTAGGGTGCCCGCTGTTCCCCCCACCAGCATCTTCCAGGCCATCTGCTACCCCTTCACACCAGGAAACCCCAGAGCCTCGGGGACCCAGGCTCCAGGCTCACTTTTGCTATTCACTTTGCATGACCTAAGACAAGTTACCTAACCTCTTGAACCTCATGCCACCGCCTCAAAGCAGGAGTGGAGATGGACCCTGCCCGTGTCCCAGGTAGGTCTTTGCCATGGGGTCTGAGTGGGACATTCAGGTGCCAGGGGCTGGAGAGGGCCCCGGGGAGGACTGGGGTTAGGGTCATTTTAGGGACTGAAACTTACTTAGAAGTAGGATAGAATCAGATTCTTGTCCATTTGAAGTTAGGAACAAACTTTTGGACCAGATTTGGGATTGGTATTCTGAATGCTGCTCGGTTAAGGACTAGGCTCGGGAGAGGGGTTGGGTTGGGGTCTGCCCCTGGGACCGCTGTGTTAAAGGCCAAGCCTGGAGGTGCGGAGGCCTGGGGAGAAACAGGAAGTGAGAGTTGGGACTGGGAACTCTGGGCCTGCGTTTTCCCTGATCCACTGCTGGACTCTGGGCTCATCATTTTGTGCCCTTGGCCTCAGTCTCCTTCCTGGTCTGCAAATAGGGGGTCGTCACTCTGTCCTGTGTCCCTAGAGCTCACACAGAACAACACTGGCCACCATACCATGGGCAGCCCCTGCCTTGGGCTCGTGGCTAATGCCCTCTGTGTATCTTTTTTAATTATGACAAACAAAGGAGAGAAGAGATGGAAAATCGTAATGATAGGCTACAAGGCACCATAAGCGAGAAAATATGTGAGGGTTATATTTGTTCCAGGTCTTCGGTGTCTCTTGCTTTCTCTAGATCAACCACCTCCAGCTGGGCCCCAGCTTGTCCTCACCAATCGGCTGCAGGCTGGGCCTCTCTTTGATTCCTTCTGAGCCCTGGGGTAGGAAGAGGAAGCTGGAGCTGCTCTGAGTCCCCAGAGGGGCATGGAGGACCCCTCCAACCATCACCAGGACCTCCCTGGCTCCTAAGTCGGCTCTCAGGGGACCCAGAGGCAGCTGCAGGCCTCCCTGAAGGCAGGTGGCCCCAGCAGGGCCTGGAGCTTGGTGCCGGGGTAGGTGGCTGGGAGTATGGCGGCTGGTTTAGCCACGGAGGTCACTCCGACTGCTGCAGCATGGGGCCTCCGGAAAGCGGGCACTGGCTCCTAGGTCAAAGGAGTGTTCACCATGGGCCTGGGATGCAGACCTTGGCATCATGTGCCCCTTCTTGCCCTGATATTCTGGGTCAAGACCAGCTGGAGAAACTGATGCACAAAATGGGAGGGTCTGACTAGGGGAAAGTGGTTGGGTGGAAGGTTTGGGGCTCAGAGGGGGAGGGGTTTTTAAGAGGGCAGCATGAGGTCCACAGGGTGGGCAGGTGGGGTCAGGAATGTGCCCTGCTTTGCCCCACTCCTGTGTTTGGGACCCTTAGGGGTATCTCTTACCCTTTTGCCAGCAATGGGACTAGCTCCAGGTCTGGGGAACCTGGGATGTGCCCGAGAAGACGCTTGGGGGCGCTGGTCTCCTTGTGAACCAGGCTGAATTTACACTCTGGGAAGGGGTAGATGGGGGAGGGGCATGTCCAAGCCCAGCTCTTCTGCATGGCATAAACCGGGGCTGACGGCCCAGGCTGCTGAGGGGGTGGCCTGCAGTAGGGTCCTTGTACCAGGGCCTGTCCCTGCGGGAAGGGCCTTGCTTTATCCCAACTGCCTGGAGGCACCACTTCAAGCCATTTTCTCCTAGTGAAGGATCCTGAGGCTCAAGGGGGTTCAGACAGGGGGAGGGAAGATTTGGGGGATGGTGCTGCCACCGTGGCCAGCCAGTGTTTTGTCCCAGCTTGCTGCCCCACGCCCTGCACCACTGAGTGGCTGGGCCCCGGCCTCCAGGAGACCAAGCTGGTGCCCTAGGGTCTTTTATGCCTCTCCTCTCAAATCTGGAAGTTTTCAAACCACCAACTGGGACTCATAAATCCAAAAGGTATTTTGGGGGGTGCCTGGGTGGTTCAGTTGGTGAAGCATCCACCTTCGGCTCAGATCATGATCCCAGGGTCCTGGGATTGAGCCCCACGTGGGGCTGTCTGCTTGGCAGGGAGTCTGCTTCTCCCTCTCTAGCTCTGCCCCCCTCCCATGCTCATGTAGGGTCTCTCTTTCTCTCTCTCTCTTTCAAACTTTTTCTTTTTTTTCTTAAGATTTTATTTTATTGGACGCCTGGGTGGCTCAGTGGGTTAAAGCCTCTGCCTTCAGCTCAGGTCATGATCTCAGGGTCCTGGGATCGAGGCCTGCATCAGGCTCTCTGCTCAGCAGAGAGCCTGCTTCCTCCTCTCTCTCTGCCTGCCTCTCTGCCTACTTATGGTCTCTCTCTCTCTGTCAGATAAATAAATAAAATCTTTAAAAGAGAGAAGCACAGCCAGAGAGGGAACACAAGCAGGGGGAGTGAGAGAGGGAGAAGCAGACTTCCCGCAGAGCAGGAGTCCGATGTGGGGCTTGATTCCTGGACTCCAGGATCATGACTTGAGCTGAAAGCAGATGCTTAAGGACTGAGCCACCCAGGCGCCCCTCTCTCCCAATCTTTTTTAAAAAGGGAATTTTTGTTCTGTTCTTGGAGTGAAACAAGATTTGTCTGGGGGACAAAATCTGGGCGCCCAACATTGGTGTTTCCGAGACATTTCAAGGGTCACAAGGACAAGGGATGGGATATGGAGGACATGACTCCTCGAGGTGGCAGCACCTGTCAGCTGGCTTCCGGCTCCCAGCGTGGATGATGGGGAGGCTCTCACAGCTGAGGCCGCAGCCTTTACTCTAAAGGAATGGAGAGATGGTGGCACAGGAGGGCCCCTCTACACTACCTATGAACATCAGGGTGCAGATACCTGCTTGAAGCCCACCCCCCGCCCCCAGCCCCACGGCCCCGGATGGAGATGAGCCTAACCCTTGGCCCTGCTCCTCTCCCTTTGAGCCAACAATAGCTGGGTTCCTGGGGCCCACTGAGGCCGGCTGCCAACAGCTCTGGCATGGGGTGGGGTGGGGGATTGCCCAGAGACTCCCCGAAGATTCCTTGCAGCCTCCTGTTAAGCATTCTGTCTGCTGGCCCTAGTTGGTGTTGGAGCATGTGGCTTGAGGCCCTCTCTAGGTGGCATTCTCCCCTCCCTCCAAGATAGGGTCTGACGGTCCAGCTGCCTCCCTCTAGCCTCGAAGGTGCTGCCACCAGGCCTCCTACACGGGGCCTCCAAGCATAGAAGACTGTCATACCATGTGGTGGGTACAGGCCACGGGCTCTGTCTGCACAGGAGCCCTGGCGCTGCTCCTGGAAATTGAACATTTATGGGCCTGAGTTTCTTCATCTGTAAAACGAACGTAAGAGAACCAATCTCCCAGGATTGCTGTGAGGTTTCCAGGTAATAAGGCAGATGAGGCTCTGAGGGGAGGGCCAGGTACAGCGAAATGCCTGGTACATTTTATTTATTTATTTTTAAAGATTTTATTTGAGAGCGAGAGAGAAACCAAGAGTGAGAGAGCATGAGCAGGGGGAGGGGCAGAGGGAGAAGCAGACTCCTTTCCTGCCGAGCAGGGAGGCGCCTCTGGCTCAATCCCAGGACCCTGTGACCATGACCTGAGCCGAAAGGCAGACAGTTGAGCGACTGAGCCCCCCCAGGCGACCCTGCCCAATACATTTTAGATTTTATTTTTAGGAGACCTGATAGTGGGGAAGAAAAGAAAAGGATGTGAAGTCTGGCAAATCTGGGTTCAATTCCTGACTTTGACCCTTGCTGGCTATGCGACTTGGGCCCCGTCAGTTAAGCACCTTTCGTTCATTTGTAAAATGAGGCTTAAATAATGACCTACTTACCTCCCTAGGTTCTTGTGAGTTGAGGGGTCCATCTGCAACAGGGCTATGGGTTTAGCAAGTAGCTGACACTCATTATCAGTTAACTTTTCCTACTCTTCTTCCCTCCTGCCCTCGAATCCCCGACCCGGAGTCTGACCAGCCTCACCTGGTCCTCTTTGGCCACTGTACCTTGACTCGAGGCGCCGTCTGGTCCCTGTGTCCTGTCATACTCATTACTCTGGGGCCGAAGTCGAGGCTGCCCCGACCCCCAGTGGCTGATGCCTGCTTCCCGGGCTGTCTTGAAGTCAGCTGAGACAACAGGTTGGAGAGCTCTTTGCTGACTGTAAAAGGGTCTGTGCACCTGAGGGGTGAAGGTGCCGCCTGCATGTGACACAAGCAGTGACTGAACGGAGCGCAGTCCCACCAGAATCCTCCAGAAGCTGGACGTCCTTGACCCACTACCTCCTTCTGAGCCAGCCCAGAGTCTGCTCCCAGCCAGCACTCTTCCTTCTCCATCCTAAATGCCATTTCCCCTCATCTGAATGCCATTTCCCCTGTCTGGGCCCGAGCCACTGCCTGCTGTCTGGGGCAGCTGGAAATTTCTCAAATGTCGCTTTGATTTATGGCTCTAGTTAATTCTCGAGGAGGCCCGTGAGATGCCCTGAGCCCTGGAGCCTCAATGGGATAAATCATTTAACAGGTGGTTAAATATTCTTTAAGGTTCGAGGAGCACAGGCTGGGTAGAGACTGGGGATGGCGGCTGGAGCAGACTTGGCACGTTTCTGAATGGAGAAAGGGAAAACTCTGCAGTCATTTCAGAGCCACGGGGACAATGTGTCATCAGCCGTGGCCAGAGGTGGTAGCTGAGGGGCCCCTTCATACCCACGGACCCAGGAGGTCGGGGGCGCTCCAGCACTGGAGGGTGTGTGGACGGCAGCAGGTTCAAGAGGCCGCCTGCTGGGCCCCCCGTCAGCTGCGTGCTCCAGCTGTGGGGTCCCTGTGCGGGGAGGCACCCCTAGGACCCCAGAAGCCTTTGGTTGGAAGTGAGGACTCCAGTCCCGCGGAACTCAGGTCTGGACGCCAAAGGCAGCCTGATGACACAGCTGGCCGGTCTCAACAAGCAGGCGGTGGGGAGGCCTCGGGCAAATGTGACAGTGACCGCCTGCAAATGTGAAATGACGCGGGACCAGCAAAACCAAATAGAGCTGGGCTGTCACTCTGGAGACCCCAGAATGATGCAATCCCTCTGCAGGGAGCTTTATGGCTTCAAGGCACACTCCCATCCTTGGTAAGGTTTAATCTTCACGCAGGCTCCCAGGACAGCAGGGTGAGGGCTCTTGCAGGCGTCCGAAGGAGTGATCAGGCTCAGAGAGGCTGAAATCCTACCTGAGGCAGCACAGCTGGTCACAGGCCCCAGGGAATCCAGGAGGAGGCAGCTCAGCCAGAGGGAGGAAGCCTCAGGCACGGGGACATCAGGAAGGGGACGCAATGGTCACAGGCCCAAAGCACCCATTTAAAAGATGAGGAGACAGGACCTGAGACAGGGAAGAGACAGATCCAAGGGAAAGATAGTGGCAGAGATGGAGATGAAGCCTTGGGGAAAAAGCCCGAGAGTGAATGTCTGCCCCCAACCGAGTGTCCTCCCCTTGGGACTGTTTCCTATAAATGAAGTTGTATTAGAGTCTTGGGAGGTTGTGAAAATCCTGGCAGTAGTCCAGGTGGGGGGGGGCAGCGGGAACGGGAGGCCCCTGGGATAGCCTCCCCTCCCTCCCTTGTCTTCATACTGTTCTTGTGCTAACATTTCCCTCCTGGTCTCCCATACCCCATGTGTTCGATGCAGCCCTGGGGTAGAGGGCCAGCCTGGGGTGAGGCATCTCTGTATCCCATGGGAGGACAGATTCGTCTGGAGCCGGGACTCAGCTCCACCGGTGGGGAGGAGCAGGAGCGACCAGGGCTGACATCCTGCCGGAGCCTGGACTGACAAAGACTGCCTCTGGGTCTGCTTCGGGACCTCAGGTCTGGTGTGGTGGGGGTGGGGGAGCGTTCCCAGGAGTGCTTCCCCACCCCCAGCTTTCTTTCTTTCCTTCTTCTTCCCTTTTTTTTTTTTTTTTTTTTTTTTTTTTAAGATTTATTCATTTGAAAGAGAGAGGATTTGGGTGATTAAGGGGAGGGGCAGAGGGAGACAGAGAGAACCCTCAGGCCAACTCCCTGCTGAGTGTGGAGCTGGACCTGGGGCTCAATCCCAGGATCCCGAGATCTTGACCTGAGCTGAAACCAAGAGTCGGGCACTTAACCGACTGAGCCACCCAGGCGCCCTCTGCCCCCAGCTTTCCTAGCAGGTCAGAATGCACAGGAACAGCTCGAGTGGGCACAGGGCCCCAAGCAGATATGTGGCAGGCTGCCCTCCCTAGCGCACAAGCTCCCCGCTCCTGCCCCTGCTTCCTTCTGGGAATCAGTGCTTGCTGCAGCGATGAGCTGACCCTGTGGCCAACGGGACCTCTGAGCCCCTCGGGAGGTTCTGAGGCAGTCCAGGAAGCTGAAGTTGTACGTCTGACTCTTGTTTTGGGGACAAGTCAGTTCCCTCTTCCCTGGGCTCTGACCAAGCCCTCAGGGGACCCTAGAGCTGCTGTAGACAGTGCTGGGTCAGGGTCGGGGGATCCCTAGGGCATCGGCCACCCACCCCTGCAGCTGCATGTGTGTGTGTTTGACAGGGAAATGTCACACCACAGTGCCCATGCCCATATATCTCTAGCCCACAGCGGCCAGCGCTCCCGGGGTGATTGCTTGTGGCCTGGCTGGGAGTTTCTTATGCCCCTTTATTCTCTCTCCCAGGCTAGTGCCTCCCGTGGCAGGGGGAGGTCTTGGCCCCAGCAACCCTGGGGGGGGGGCTGGGTCCTAGCAAATGGCCCACAGGTAAATATGCAAATACTGCCGGAGCTAGAGAGGGGAGGGGAGGGGCCAGGAGCCCCCAGGGAGCCCAGCCAAGTGGCATCTGGGCGCAGGCCAGGACTGGGGTGCAAGTGAAAGGAATAGGTCTTTCTGGGTGTGCAATGACAGGCAGCTCCTAGAGCATCTGGGGACCCTGTCCTCTGAGTCATCCCATCGCTTGCTCTTACAACCGTGGAGGATGAATGAGTAATTCCCAGGTGGCTCCAGCTTTATGAAGCATTCATCCTTCCCTGGCCTCCAGAGTAATTAACTCTCCCGCAGTCAGAGGCGCATCATCAACAGCCCATTAACACCCTGTCCCTAGTTCCTCCTTCGGACCACTGTCTGGGTGGGGCTTCCTGGGAAGGTGTGCTCTGTGGTTTGCCCCGGGAGCCCAGGTCTTGGTCCTAGCTCCTGGGTTCTCAGTCTGGAGCAAACTGTTGCTCACGGATTTTGCAGAGAGCTAGGGGTTGCAGTTAGACACTTAGAAGGACTTCCAGATGATGAGGTCAAGGTTAAGGAGGATTGTCAGCCTCTGGAGCTGGTGGGGACTATAGACGTCTTTCTTTTTGTAGTTGAGGGCACAGAGTGGGGGAAATGGCTGGCTCCCCATCTCATAGCTTGTGGGTGGCAGACAGGGGAGCTCCAGTCTGGTGCTCTTTGCATTAATTAGGCTTTCTGCCTACCCCCTGCTTTAGCTCGAGTCCAACAATGTCTGCAGTGGGATGCTGAGAGATAGTAGAGACACCCCTCCAGGAAGGGATGCGTCCTAGGGAGCTCTCATTCACCCTGCCCTGGGCTACCACCCCCTCAGGGGGCTGGAAAGTGGGGTCTAACACCTGGGGGGTGAGGAGCCTGGGGTGCAGAGAGGCATAAAGCCCCTCCAGACCTGTATCCCCTCCCAGGCTCTGTGTGGGCACCACGGCTGCCTTCTGGAGCAGCGCAGCACGCGAGGACTGGGTAGGCAGAGCAGCTTCAAGGCCCAGAGAGAGTGAAGGGAGAAAGGGGCTTACAGCTGACAGAGGCCAGGGCCTGAGCTGAGGATCTGCAGTTGCCTGGAGTTGTTGGCTGTTTTGGGGGGGGATTCCCCCTCCCCAGCTGGATCCAAAGAGATGGGGCAGGGGGAGGGGGAAGGCAGAGCCCTGAAAAGGGGTTATGAGTATAAGGAGTAAGTCCTCAAAATGGTATCCAGCCTCAGACCAGTACCCTCTCCAGTCCCCTAACAGCACGTTGCACCCTCGTGGCCTTGCTTTTGTCGGAGTCGTTCCCTTGAAAATAGAGCCTCTGGATGACTCTTTCCATTCTGTGAACTGTGCAGGCCTCTCTTCCAGGAATCCCTTCTTGATCCCCTCTTGCCTTTCCCTATCCCAGTCTCCCCCCCCCCACCTGGGGATTGGGCCAGGTGTCCCTCTTCTGGGCTCCCCACACACCCCTTGCCCTGAAATGGCTTCTGGGCCTCTGTCATCCAAGCAGCCCTGTTCCAGTGCCCAACACCGGCAGGCAGACATCAGGAGCTGCAAAATCAGCCGCCTAGTCAGCAGGCAAGCTGCCAGCCGCAGGACCCCATCTCACTGCCCCGCCCTCGCACTGGTTTGCTGTGTGACCTTGCACAGATCACTTTGCCTCTCTGGGCTGGCACTGAGCTCCCGTTTTCCACACGCTTTTGGAAATGCATTTTAACATCAGGACACCATGCAATCACAATACGCTGATTAATGAAACCTAAAACTGAAACCAAATTTTGTAAACCCGGGTTTCTCTTACTACATGTGTCATTCTCTTTTATTTTGTGTTCTCTTTCCCCACCACCACCCCCGCCACACCGCCCACAAAAGGCTGGTTGCAATCCATTAACTGGTTCTCCCCATCGTGGGAGGCGGGATGCAATTTGGGAAATAACTGCCTGAGGTGGTCCCAAGCTTCTCGGCTGCTCACTGCTTCTGCACTGTCTCCTCCAAAGACTTTCCTATGTCCCCAAGGCACAGATCCTGCTGCCTGGTGCCCCCAAGCAGCTTCGTTCATGCCACTGACCACCGTCTGTCATCCTTGTTGTGCTGGCCTGGAGCATCCAGTCCTGGGGGCTGGCACCGTGTCAGGAATGAGGCCCGAGGAGGGCATGGTCTGGTCCCCAGCTGTCTGGGGGACATATTGGCCGGCCTGCACTTGAATGTCTCAGGACAGAGTACATGAATCCCTGCCAGGCTCTCAGAGCTGGGTGGGGAACTGAGCCTCAGCCTCCAGCTCCCAGGCCCCAGCCCCACCGCTCCTGCCTGGCTGGTAAATTTCAGCAGAGGCACTTCCTGCCCTGGGCCACGCCTAGAGATCTCCCGAGGCCTCCCCTGCTTTGGTCCTGCAGGGACCCCAGCATTTGCCTTCTGCACCCCTCCAGCAGAGAAAGGAGGTGCAATTAGAAAAGACACTGGGATGACCGGCATAAATCAGGTGTCTGGACAAACCAGGATGAATGGTAACCCTATGGGCCCCACTCCGCCAGTCCTCCTCCCCTTCCAGGCTCAGAAGCAGGCTCAAGACCAGCTCTTCTTTGCCTGAGCCTCAGGAGGTGCGCAGACACGGCCTCTTGAATCTCCACCTTGGTGTGGCTGGCCAAGTGGCTCTCAACGATGTAATCAACCCTCTGAGCAGACCCCACTGCCCGAGGTCCACCTTCTTCCCTGCCCACTGATGCCCCATGCTGGGTGAGGTTTAAAGCTCCAGCTTGCAGGGACATGAGGACCCGTGGAAGAGTGGCCGTGTGGCCCAGTCCTGGCCAGTGAGATGTGAGCAGGTGGTTTCTTGGGCCACAACAGCTGCCTGGAGCAGAGGGTCTGGGTGGGAGGGTGAGAGCTCAGAGCTTCAGCCGTCGTCGTGGCTGAGCCAGAGGAGGACAGGAGGACGGAGCAGGACCGTGGAAGGAGCCTGGGTCTTAGGGACAGGAATCCCGATTGGCTGAGGGACATGGGGCCACTTACTATGAATTTGTCACACAAAGGCAGGTGGGGGAGACTCTGGGGTGTTACCCCCTCCCTCCGCTAGGAGCCCTCAGGCTATTGGTAACCATTGTGCTGCTATGGGAATAACCTGGGTACACAATGGGGAGAAAGTCTGAGCTGCAGTGACTGCAGTGATGGTGGAGGGGATGTCCCACAATCAGTCCTACCCGGATGTCCCTGTGCCATCAGCCAGGAAATATCTAACCATAGGCTCGGGGGGGGGGCGCGTCCGGAGAGCCCTGTTGTACTGTGTCTGCCAGTTCCCGGAGCGGGGGGGCACAGCCCTACCATGGTTGAGGCAAGCTACCCACCGCACGCCATCGGACCAAGCTGGGGGGCGGTGTACACAGCCAGCTCTCGCCAGTCCACGAGGACCAGCTTCTGTACCCCACTGGGTTAAGCCATCATATACAACCAGAATAATCTGACCTCCATCCCCAGTCTCACTCTTCCGGGGGCGGGGGGAACGCCTTCTCAGTCGCGCTTGGGCTCCCATCAAGACTGTGCCGGGAGCCTCACTAGAACCAGATCAAATAACCCGTGTCTACAAGTCGTTGTGTCATGGGGTTCGCTGGGGTTTCGTTGCGCTGTGCTCTGCTGCTCTGGGGCTCTGGGGGCGGTTGAGAACGCCTGAGCCGAGGCTCTGCCTCCCCTGCCCACCCGCCAGCCACTAGCTCATCTTGGAGCCTGGGGTCAGACAAGAGGCAGGAAAAGCGGGACCTTCCAGCAGCTTCCCTCACTACCGGGATCTGGCTGGGTCTCCTTGCCATTTGTTGTGCGGAGGCGGGAGGGGACTCACGGAGGCAGGAACTGGCGGAAAGAAAGCTGAGCAATATCTCAATCAATCCACGAAAACAGCACCTCCCTCCCTGGGCTGTGTGGAGCCTCAGAGCACTCTGGAACCCACTTCCCATGTGTGGTGCCGCCTTCCCGCCGGCCATTATCATAAGTGTGCTGCTGTTGTGTCCACACACACCCCTCGCTCTTCCTGAACCTTCCCCATCTCATTAAACGGCAGCCCCATCCTTGCAGGCAGACCTGATCCTTGGAGCTAGTCCCTCCTCCACCGCACGCCCAGTCCATCGGCCAGCAGGCCAGTTCCACCTCCAGATGCTGCTGGCTCTGACCTCTCCTCACCACCTCAACGCGTCTGTTCCGTGTTCTCCTGGAGGAGTGCAACAGCCGGGCATCTCGGACGCTGCCCTCGCCCCATCCTCCACCCAGTGGTCGGGGTGAGCTTGTTAAAACCTATGCCACTGCGCCTGCGTGGCTCAGTCGTTAAGCCTCTGCCTTCGGCTCAGGTCATGATCCCAGGGTCCTGGGATTGAGTCCCCCATCAGGTTCCCTGCTTGGTGGGAAATCTGCTTCTCTCTCTCCCTCTGCCACTCCCCCTGCTGTGCTCTCTCTCTCTCTCTCAAATAAGATATTTTTTAAAGGATTTTATTTGACAGAGAGAAACACAGCTAGCAAGCGGCACAAGCAGAGGGAGTGAGAGAGGGAGAAGCAGGCTTCCTGCCGAGCAGGGAGCCCGATGCAGGGCTCGATCCCAGGACTCAGGGATCATGATCTGAGCCGAAGGCAGACACTTAACGACTCAGCCACCCAGGCGCCCCTCTCTCAAATAAAATTTTAAACACAACCAAACACCTAGGCCAAACCATTCCAATCCTCTGCTCTGATCCCCGCTCCAAGTCAGAGCCACAGGGCCCTACGGATGTGCTCCACCTCCCCGCCTCCTCCTGTTAGTCTCAACCACATCAGAACACTCAACACCCTGCCCCTGGGCCTTTGAAGGTCTGCTCCTGTTGGGAACATTCTCCTTCCCAGGTTTCCCCATGGCTGGGTCCCATCAGGGCAGGACACCTTCTCAGGGAGGTGCCCCGTGCATTCCTGATCATGCCGTCTCAGCCTCTGCCTCCTACTTTGCCTGCCCCTGGCACGGACCACCAGCCTTTCATCTCTGTGTTGACCAATCATCTGTTCAGTGGCACCTCTCGTCCACCCATCTGGGGGAATAAGGCCACCAAGTCACTCACCTGGCTGAGATGACAAGCTCCTGGCTGGCCCAGAAAGGGCTGGCCTGGGGCCCTGTTGTGTTCCTTGCTCTATTCCCAGCGCCTGGATCAGATCAGGGCTGAGGGGAGGTGTGCGGGGCAGACACATTTGACTGGCCCCACGGTGGTCTCAGAATACATTTCCCGCGGTTGCTCTGAAGTGAGTTAATGTGGGCGTGGGCCCACGGTGTAGCCATGCCACGTGTGGCTCCTGAGGAGGAGGGAAGAAAGCATGGCTGCTGCCTTCAGGAGCTTCACTCTGCCCGGTGTGTCATGGAGGCCCAGGAAGGGCATGGGCCAGAGGAGGGGTCCCCAGGCCAGGGCTTATGGAGGGTACTGGACCCTGTGGGCAGGGGAAGGAAATGTGGGCTGGTGGTACTTCTTATAATTTCCCCAAATTCTGATCCATCTCCTTATCCCTGCCTCTGCCTCACGGTCCCTGTTCATGTCTTCATTATCTCCCATCTGGAACATTCCGGCATCCTCTCAGCCGTGGGGCATCTCCTTTAAATCAGTTATTCTTGAAGTTGGCAGAGCCCTGTTTATAAAACACAAAGCTGAACTGGCTACTTTCCTGCTCCGAGCACCTCCACCACCCAGGACGGAGCCCCAAGCTGGGGCCTGCTGGGCAAGCTGCCTGCCGCCATGATTTGTCAGGGACCCTGGTGATGGCCTAGGCTGCATTTCCGAACAACTTCCGTTAATTGTTTATCTTTGAAAATCAGGAGATTTCATTCATAAATCTGGGTTTCTGGCTCTCCTTGAAAAAACAAAACCAGATGTGGCCTCTCTGGGCCCAGGTCTCTGCAGGCAACCGCGCCAAGCGGCTGGGTAGGGAGGCTCCCATCTGAGTCTGTGCTCTCCTGGCCGCAGTCCTCACCATCCCCTCTTGCCCCTCAGTGCACTGGGTTGTCCCTGCTCCTTTCCCCAACACACCCTGCTTCCCTCAGTGAGGTCCCATGTTTGACTTCTTTGACACGTGGGTTTGTGATCCTTGGTCCAAGGAATGAAGCCCCAGCTCCTTCCGAGGGTATAGTGTTTTCTCTCAGGCTCCTGCTTACATCTCTGGCTTCATCCTTTGCTTCTCCTGGCTTGTTCCTTTGACTCCGATAAGGAACTGCTTATAGCTTCTTACAATCACAGCGATATTTCTCTGTGCCTTTGCCACCTCCCTCTTTTAGCTGGGTCCCACTTACCTCTTTATTTTTCTTCTACTTGTCTTATTTTTTTTTTTAAGATCTTATTTGACAGAAAGAATGAGAGCGAGCGAGCACAAGTAGGTAGAATGGCAGGCAGAAGGAGAGGGAGAAGTAGGCTCCCTGCTGAGCAGAGAACGTGATGCGGGGCTCAATCCCAGGGCCCTGGGATCATGACCTGAGCTGAAGGTAGACGCTTAAAGACTGGGCCACCCAGGTGCCCCTCTGCTCATCTTTTAAAGCTCAGCCCTAGTGGTTGCCTGGGGTGGGGGTGGGAAAATAGGAACTGCAAAGGGACTTTCTGGGGTGATGAAAACGTTCCCTATCTTCATTGGAGCGGTGGTTAACACTTACGTACTTTTGTCAAAGTTCATTCAACTGCTCACTTACAAGTGGTGCATTTTGTCATTTATAAAGTATACCTTGATAAAGTAAACTTGAATAAAACTCCGCCCAGTGCCACCTCCTCCAGGAAATCAGCCTCCATGACCAGGCTGGGGCTAAGTGCCTTCTAGTGGGCTCTGGGAGGACCTGGGACCACCTCTGCCCTATCACTCATCACCCTGGATTATAAAGTGCTGATTGTGGGGGTCTCCTGTGGGCAGCAACCCATTCCCCTGGACCACTAACCCCTAGCCCAGTGAGACACGTCCTAGGGACATTGGTACCGATGTCCAGGGGGAGTGGCCACAACTTGAGCTCATCACCTTTCTCTTGTCCTTGGGGTTGAGAGTCTCTGGAGTCAGATAGATCGGGGTCTAATCCCAGTCCTGCCAGCCACTGGCTATGTGACCTCGGGCAATCAGGAGAGGCACTGTTAATGATGGAACTCTCCTCTGTTAGCCCCATTTTACGGGCGAGGAAACTGAGGCACAGGGTAAAGTACCCTACCCAGGGCTGAGCTGGTGGAGGAGTTGGGTGCAAACTCGGGTGCTCTGACTCCAATCGAACCCTGTGGCCACTCTAGTGGGTCTGATGGATGCCACCTGCTAGTTCTATTCTGCTGCTCTTTCTTCCTCGTTGGCTCCCCTGATGCCCCTTGTCTTTAACCATGTCCCAGAACCATCTCCAGTCTTTAAGGTCATGGTCACAGTTAACGCGAAGCTTGCAAAGGCAAGATTTTCTCATTCCCCACAGAGTTTCTGGATGGAAAACAGGCTGGGCCTCATCACCAGGCAAACAGCCTCCTTGTGTTGACGGGAGCCAGGCGGATTAACTACGCAGACAGCTCAGCTCAAGTCACAAACATTTAGCCAACACCCATGATGTGCCAGGCAGTAGTCTGGCACCAGGGAGCAGGGGAGAGCTAGGAAGATGGAGAAGGAGGCACCCCAGCTGGGAGAGGCAGAGGAGTCTCTGAGGGGACCGGAAGCTAGGGGGTGAGGGTGGGGGGAGAGCTGGGGCAGGCCCCTCCCCAACCCCTAGAGGCCAGGATTCTTGGTTTAGCCCTCAACCGCCCTAGGCTTTGGGGATTTGGAGGTGATGTTTGTCATTCCTTTTGGCCACCGAGACCCTAAGAAGTTGGGGACTAAGAGGTCCCTGTTTCCCACCAATGAATCCTAATGCTTTCTTTCCCAGCCTCCCTTGCAGCCAGGGCACCGGCCCGTGACCCACCAGCACGGAGAGGGTGGCTGCAGGCACGTCTGACCCCAGGGTCCATGGTGGCAGACGTTTAAGTGTTGAATCCTCAGTGACACTGGGTGCAATGGGGTGCTCAGGTCCACTGGGACAGCAGTGGGGTCCCTGGGATCCAGTCCTCGAGTGGGATTCTGGACAATATTCCTTTGCTGGGTAGCTGCAGAGCCTGCTCCCGGGGCCTCCCGGTGACTCTGACTTACCTCATGTCCCACGGGGAGTTGTTTTCTGCTTCAATTCCTTGGAGCTGCTTGTGGGTGGGAACCCACACACTGGGCTGACACATTCAGTCCCCACGGCCCTCCTCACCCGACGGCCTTACATGGAGCCACTGCTCAAAGCACAGCTGGGACCTGGAGATCCCCACCCCTGAGCCCCCAGGACTGATGAGGAAGAGAGCACCGAAGGGTGTGTGCACGTGGCGAGTGGGCTCACTCACCCTCCATTCCCACACTCTGCTGTGTTTTCCCTTCTGACAGGGAGGCTGGGAGCTACAAGCTATATTGCCCAGAATGCCTCGGGGTCCTACCACACAATGCACTCACACAAGACTTTGACTGGCAGCTGCATTTTGAGGGGATTGAGGAAGGGCACAAGGTGTCCACTTTACTAGGGTCGGTGGTAGGGCCACTCATTGGAGGGTGGTTTCCTGATCTGGCACTTTCTGGAGGCAGCAGAGGCAGCCAGCCGCTTGCTCCGGGCAGCCTCATTCAGGGGTGTGGTGTTGGGAGTTGTTCTGGGAAGTTCAGCTAGTCTGTCTATTCAGATCTTCCGGTGCCTTTGTGAACTGTCTGTGCCCCCTTGATAAATTCTTTTTGCTGAAATGAGAATCATGGGAGTCCGCCATCGGCAGCTAAGAGCCTGTCCCACCCTGCCCTTGGAGGAGTCCAGCCCTTCTTCGGTCCTCCCTTTGCTCCAGGGGGTCCCCACATCTGCCCCAGCCCGATCAGCTTGTCCTTCCAGCAGGGACTTCTTTCTGGCTGCTGCCAGGGGTCAGCTGTCTTCCCGGAGACCTTCTGAAGACCAGAACCATGGAAGCCTGGGGTCTCCCCCACCCTGAGCACCTCTGCTGGGCCCCAGAGCTCTTCCCACTGCGTCAGCCGGGAGTCTGCGCGCAGGCATGCACTCTACCTACACCCGTGACCCCCCAGGCCGGCGGGAGAGAGCAGTCTCCTCCTTAGCTAGTTTAAGCAGAAAGGGATTTAGTACCAAAAATTCATTTATAGAATTGTCAGAACTTGTGGGATGATTCCGTTTACCGAAGAAGAAAATGAGGCCAGAAAAATAAAATTACTTGGGGCAGTGGGGCTGGTGAACAATGTGTTCCCGGGTGTGGCCACATCCCAGCTCCCCCCAGCACCAGCCCCATCCTGGCCCTGACCCCCCACATGATGGCTCAGACTGCCCAGGAGCCCTCCAGGGGACCCTCCAGCGCAGAGGAGTTCACTGGCTCTCTGTGGCAGCAAGATGGAGCTCCTGCCCCAACACAGGCTGCCACAGGCGTGACCAACGACAGAAAACCTGTGTGGCCCATTTATGTGTTTGTGAATTTTTAATGAGCACAGAACCAGATGCCTCGATGGTCCCTTTGACTGGCTTCTCCTAAAGGGGCTGGTTATGTGGGGCCAACAAATGCACAGAGAGAGCGTGTAGACAGCGTAAGGCCCGAGTCTCTGCCGGGGTGTGTGCACGCGCAGCGCGCACGTGTGTGAGTGTGGGTGTGTGTAGTATGACCCGGTCCTACACCCCCCCAGCCCGTCTGGGCCCCCAGGAGCACGTCCCGGAACCGAAATGGAAATCGCAGGGATAATAGGGTCGGACACACCCATTCTCAGCCACACTTCAGAAACGGATACAGAAACACTGAAATCTGGACAGAACTCTAGAGCGATAAACAGACTTCAAAATGTTTTTAAAAAGAAATATTACACAGTACCAGACATCCGTGCAGGTAACTCACTTCAACGAGGTTTGGTAAAAACTTCCCATCACTGTGTGCCATGTACTCGGATATATTCTACTTTAAAAAAATTTTGATGCTAGTCATAGCCCATGAAATTGATTTCACTGCTCACCAGTGGGTCCCCATCTTGCTGTTTGAAGTTCATCATCTTAGAGCATCTCCCCTTGCCTCGGGTTTTACAAAGGGAAGCAGGAGAGGCCAAGCGTGGTGTGGAGAAGCGAGGGCAGAGGGGACAGACACCAGCCTTTGGAGGATGAGGTGATGAGACAAGGGGAAGGCTCCTGAGAGGAGATAAGGGCTCTTACAAAGCCATGAACAAAGGGCCACCAGCTGCCTCAGTGAGAGTTAGGACTGGTATTCAGAATCGGGAGCCCAGAGGCCATAGCTCTGTGGTCATAGAAGTGTGGGGAATTTTCCAAGGCAAGGAGGAAGAACTTCCCTCCCTCCTCTTCATCCTTCCTCTCTACCTTCCTTACTCCCCTCCCCTCCTCTCTCTCTTACCTAACTTCCTTTCCTCCTCCAAGGCCTGGCTGAGCTGGCTTCCTGTCTGGACCCTGCTCGTCTTGGCCCATGGTCATGGCCGAGCCCCCCCCCCCCCCCGCCTTGCTCCAGGCCTTGGGGTGCTGTTCTTCACTGTCCCTGTCAGCTCTGAGAGTTCCTGGGGATGGCTGATGGCCAGGGGCCGGGGCCAAGGGGCACGAATCTCCAGATGTCGGGTGTGCAGTGTTTTCTATGGCCGAGCCCACCCCGAACATGGAATACTCATTATATGATACCAACATTTAGCTTCAGCAATGGAAATGTCAACTTTAATTATTTTCAAGGAATCTTGATGGCTCTGGGAATAAATCAATATAAATAATGTTTCATAAACTCTGAATCATGCTCCTAATAGGATTATATCTATAATTTTAATATTCAAAACAATTTTTCTTTGCATCTTAGCAATTAATTGTTGCCAAGTGCTCATTTTTCTGTTTTCTATTGCTGTCACCTCAGAGCTAGAGGTTGGGTGGGGGATGCGGGGAGATGGGGGGGTGGGGGGTGAGGGGCTGAGGCATTGGCACAGGGGCCATGTCCCTGATCCAGAGACCATTCTTAATTCTGTTGCCCAAAGGGCCAGGCTTGGTACAATGGCGCTTCCCCAGAAAACCACCCCCTTTCCTCCCACCCATTTAGCTTACTCCCCCTTCCAGCCCACTTCTCCAAGAAGCCTGTTCTGGACGCCACGCCTAACAGGGATGAGTCCCTCTTTTACACAGAACGTGGCACTCGCACCTGCTGCTCCCTGGGGCTGACAGTGGGGGATGGGGGTGGGGAGGGGAGCACTGAGACCTCAGGACGTGTCCAAGCCGTGCCACCTACCAGCTCTGGGACTCCGGACAGCTGACAGGTGGCAGTGTCAAGGGGTCATCTAAGAGGCGAGGTTCTTATTTGCAGGTCACAGAGAAGGACACTGGTGGACAGGAGCAGAAATGGAATTTATTAAAGGACACCAGGGAGCTCAAGCTCGACAAAGGCCAGAGAATGTTGCCTGGAGGCCATAGACTCAGAGTCAAACTACTACAACCTGCGGTCCGGGCCCTTACTGTTTGCGCAGCAGACAGACGAGCCAGGGTGCTGGGGAGATGCTGAATGCTCTTGGAAGAATTTCTGACTTCGCCAACTGGCTGTGGCCAGGCCATCACTGGACCGGAGTGGAGAACTCTCCCATCAGACACCTCCCGATTAAAGGTGGGGAAGTGCGAGCCCCCCGCAGGGCTTGGGCTGTATACAGCCAAGTTGCAAAAGACGATGGAAGACTGAGTATCTGCTGGTTGGCATTTCTGCCAACGCGAGGCCAACTTTGGCTTAAATAAAGTAGACGGTTCGGATGATGGGCAGGTGGGGGCAAACAGGGCTATGGGGACCATCTGAGGCCCTCTGGCAACTGTGTGGATTGAGGGCAGCATTTTCTCAGGAGAGAACCCCACAAATGCAGTTCCCTGCGGCCTCCTCTCCAATCTGATTTCTGCGCCAAGCTGCAGGTAAGGATTCACTGTCCCAGATTATTGTATCATCTATAGGAAGAAGGCGCTCATGGGCAACCGGGAAACACCAGTCCCAAGATAGTCATCATTCTTAATGTAAGTAAATATTTGGCTTTCCGGTTTTTAGAACCGGGTCCCTCATGAGATCACGACCTATGAGCAGGGGTCCCAGGCCGGTCCCTTCTGAGCCACCAGCCATTTAGAGTCCCTTTTCCTAAGGCTGGTGACCTGGCCCCAGTTCCTGGTGATGGGGCTATCAGGACAGTGGCTGTCCCCTGTCCAGGACCCTGATCTGGCAGCACCTTTCCATTCCCACAAGAATAGGGTGGCATCCTCCATCAGCCACCACACATTTGAGAGCAGAAACACTCAAAGATTTAAAAAAGATGAAGCCCGTTAATAGATTTATTGGAACTATCCCCTTAACTTTTAAAAAATGCGGTTTGTTTGTTTGGGACTCTCTGGGAAATCTCAGACCCTATCCCTCTTTGGTGCTAATAGGCTGAACATTGGATGCCTAGTAGTTCTGCACCATGGGAGGGACAGATGGACGGACAGACGGATGGATGGAAAGTAGCCCTCCAAGTTCAAGGCTGCTGGGAGGGAGAGTTAGGAGTAAATGAGTCTCGACTATAGAGAGCTTTGAGTGCAAGATTATTCTTTTTCTGGGATAGCTGGGGGACAAGCCAGAGTCGAATCAGAGGTAGGTAAATGGGTGGGATGATTTTCTGAGGTCCCTTTCTGGGCATTGTCTCAGAAGATCCCCAAAGAGTCCAGATGGGGTAAAAAGCAATGTGTGAATTGTCCTAAGGGATCTACCAACGGTGCCAAATCACGTCCTCTTCATGCATGAAGACAAAGAAGGAAAATCTGAGAGCCTTTTAAAACCATGCTCCTTCTAACAAAGAAAGAATACAGGCATTTGCACTGTGGAGCCGTCCACTTGATGACTACACCCAGGGCAACCATTCATATTATTCCTAGCAAGATCCTTGGAGATTAGCTCTGCATCTCATTGGCCATTAATCTCCTGCATCAAGGGATTGGGCGAGCATGATTGCTCCTGGAGAACCGATCCCCAACTTTACCTGAGAAGTTTCTTCCCGATGGCTGCACTGCTTAAAACTTAGCCCCTCTGCCCCGGCCCTGTCCTTCTTCCCTCCCTCCTACCAGCCCAGATTTTCCATTATAAGAAGCTGTAAGAGGAGGAGGGAGCCCCAAACAAAATTCCCGAGGGCATGAGCGCCTCACCCTTGAAAAGGGGTAACAGGACAGCACAGCCGCTTGGAACCGCGGGCTCACACCCCACGGCAGGGAGAGGGCAGACAGGGAGCAAGCAAGCCGGGTGGGGGTCACAGTGGGAGGGACAGAGAACTGGGATAGGAGGGCGGGCTGTGGCCAGCATTAGTCAGCAGGCTCCGGGAGGCCCAGGGGGAGCCGTAGGCCTGCCAGTTTCTCTCTGGAGCTGGGTTGAGAGAGAAGCCCTAGGGTGTAGGGTGGGGTGGGAGGGAAGTCTGGAAAGGCTGGCCAGGTGGGTGGTACACAGCTGAGGTCCTGAGGGCAAGGCCCTGGGGCCCCTTCCCGGACCTTCCCTATCTGCTAGGCCCCCAAAAGTGGGGGACTTCCAGGGGGGCCCTGCCGGGGCTAGAGCTCCTTACCCCATCAGGCCCGGCTTGGGGGACCTTGGAGACAGTGCAGGAGGAGGGATCTGGATAAAGTGTAGCTGGCCGAGAGCAGCTGGCAAGGGCTCCAAGGAGACCTCACTCCCGCCTACAAGCACTGGGTGCTGGCCCCTTGGGGAGAGGGGCCCATCTACCCGGAGCTTCTGGACCAGAGCCATCTCTGCAGGGCGGCCCCAGCTGCACCTGTGGCAGCTCCAAACGAGATGCTAGAGGGCTGTCTGAGCCTCCTGGGGGTGCTAGGGCTGCTCAGCAGGGGGCTGGAGAGAAGTTTCTGGGGGAACTGTGCATAGGATGGGGGGATGGGGGGAGCACTGGGCAGTCCAATGACAATTCCATGCCATTGTCTGTCACCTCGAGCCCTTATCAGGCACCCCCTCCATCCTCTGCAGAGGGCATCTGAGACTGTCTGCAGGGGTGAGATGGCAGGAGGAAAGAGGGTTCCAGAATGCTACCCCCATCCTCCTCCACCTCACTTTTCTTTGACCTCTCCAAACACTCTGCTCGTTTTAAAGTGTGCAAAAAAGGGCCCCTCTCCCCCAACCCTTCAGCTCAGAGATGCCAAGGCTGTGCAGCTGATGGGCTCCCCTAGGAGGGGTCTCTGGAGCCCTGGGGGTCCTCCTGTGAATGTCCGAGGGGCTTCGAGGCCCGGCATCTGGCTGATTCAGTGCTGCTCCTTGGTAGTGTGGGCAGACGCTGAGACGGAAACTGTGCTGGAATGAAGCCAGCTTGAGCAAGACGGGGGTCTTGGGGGCCTTCGAGCCTTCCGCTGGCTCTCCTCACTTCTTTTTCAGGGGGCTGGGCCTGAACAGGAGCCTCCCTCTGGTCCTCCTTCTCTCTGGTCCCCACTTCCCACCTCCCACCCGACACCAAGCCGTCATGCCACCTTTCTTCGCCCTTTTCTCTCTGGCATCCCAGCTGGTCAGAAAAAGTATGTCTCACGGGAACTCTGACCCTTGGAAATATAAAAAGGGGTCTGTTCTTAGAAATACAGCGGCTGTTTGCCCAGCCCTGGAGACCCTTCCGTTCTGCCCTGGGAAGCCAGTCTCCCGGGGATGGCTGGAAAGTGGCTTTTCCTCTCCTACCTTTCCTCATCTGCTCGTGGCTCATCGCGTCGCTGTTCTGTGCTGAGATCCTGCGGCAGGAGTCCCCCCACTGCCGGGTGACCCCTGCACAAGTCCCTCCCGCCCTGAGGGCCTGATTCTCTTCATCTGTAAAATGAGGGGGGAGTGGACCCCATCATCTTAGCCGTTCTTTCTTGCTAAGAAATCCATCTCTGTGACCATGTTGGGATTGTGTGGCTTCCATTCCTTTGTTGATAAAATGTGGAGAGTAATAAAACCGACCAGACGTGAAGTGTTGAGGATGAAGAGCCCCTCCTCTGCTTTTTCTAGAGTGAACATGGTTAGCCAGCCTTCAAAGAAGGGAGGGACCTGGCCGGCGTGTGTGGCAGAGCCTGGCTGGAACCCCGGAATCACCATATCCCCCATCCCTGCTGCTCAGCCCTCATGCATCCACCCTTTGGGGTTGTTGTGGGGAAGCAGTGGGATGGTCCAGATGCAGGAGCCCGGTCCTCAGGGAAGGCTGATGCAGACCCTCAGAGGCTATCTTCTGCTGAGTTTAACCATGACGACCAGCAGCAGCTATGACAATCAGCCCGCCCTCCCTGCCGGGAGCAGACTCAGGTCTGCACAGAGCCCTTCTCATGGGACAGGGGCAGAGGCCTCCCAGGGGCTGCCTGTGCCGAAGACTTAACCCCCAGTGGAAGGGCCCAGTGAGTCTCGGGTGAGGGCCAGTGAGCCACTGGGGTTGGCCCCGCGGAAGAGGCAGGTGGGAGCGGGAGGTGGGGGCCCTGAAAACAAGGCAGCTACATCTCCACGGTCCAACAAGAGGTTTCTTGGAATGCTTGCAAAGAGAAAGGCACTGACGTGTGCAATGGATACACCTCCCCTAGCAGAGGTAGAGGGGATCCCCCATTTTGGGATCTGGGAATGAACAGCTGGGGTCCTGGCCTGAGTCTAGGTAGAGGGCAGTTCTGAACTAGAGAGTCCATGGGGGCATGGGCGGCTTCCGCACACATAGGTCACCATGCTTTGTACTATGTGACCCCACAGATAGGACCCCCTTACCCCCTCTCCCATGGGATGGTGACCCAGTCCGAGGAACGGTTACGTAGAGGGGAGCAGAGCCAAGGTTGGGAAATGCATGCTGGGAGCCTGGTAGGGACACTCCTGGGTCCATGTTCCCAGCCCTGGGACCCCTTAGAGCCCCATCTCTCAGGTAGCCCCCTTTCCCCCATCTGTAAGGCCACTTGTATCAGATTCTCAGAACACGAGGAGCAGAACTGGAAACCCTTAGAATGAAGAGAGCTGTGGCACTACCGCCTGGGGGACCCAGGGCTTGAGCCCCTCACCCTGGGCTTGCCTGCTTTGCAGCCTAGGGCTCAGGACAGGGCTGGCCAGAAGTGGAGGGGTGAGCTCACCAGCTCATGGGCTTATTCCCAAGAACAATGATTCTGTTCACATGTAAACCTCCCAGTGCTGAATACCATTTCGGCATCCTTTCACCAAGGTAGGTAATTTATCTCCATTTTACAGTTGAGGAAGTAGGCTTCAAGAGGTTCCGGACCTTGGAGACCAGAAGCTCTGAAGGTGGAAGGAACAGCGGGCAAGTGGGCTGACCGTGGACAAACAAGGGGACTGTCAGCACCCCGTTAATTCACTTTTCTCAAGACCTCCCACAGGCCTCTGCTCCCTGCACTCGCAGAATGGAAGCGGTTCAGAGAGGAGCTGATCATATCGCCCTGGGCTATGCCATTCTCTTCGGCATTTCCTGTGTCCTTAAGATGCTGCTCTCCAGCAGTTGAGCAAGCAAAGGGCTCCCCAGAAGGCCACCCACCAGCAGAGGCGTGGCACGTGGGCTCTGCGCAGCGGGCTTTCATCCGTCCTCAGCACCATCAACTCGTTTTCTGCCCAGAATGAAGATAAATCACTTTGCTCCGGAAAACTACATTTAGCATCTCATTCTTTCTGTGGGGCGGGGAAGATTTCATCGACAAAGTATTTGTACTGCAGATGGCTTGCCATCTGCCACTTTCCCTCTCGCTGTCACCTTATAAGCATATTCTCTCAGGTTCTAGGAATAAAAGCTTAATTAACAAGTGGTGTGTACAATTATGTACTTAATTATCTACTGCTTTTACTTCTTTGTTGTTTCTTGGTTTGCAGAAGTTTGGTAACAATTATCGGCAATTGTTCCCTAATGCGATTTCTCACTGCTTCTCTCTCTCTCTTTCTTTTCTTTCTTTCTTTTTCTTTTTTTGCCCTTTGGAGATAGTCAGTGGGATGAGAGGGGGCTTCCCTGCTTGGACAGGCAAGCTCAACGTGGGCCCATCCAAGACTTATTGACCAAGCTCCGTGGGAGGTGGTCCCAGGCACATGAGTTTCTAGAAAGAGTCTCCTGGTGATGCCAATCTCTAGTGTAGGCTGGGAACCCCGACCTGGGTCTCCCTGTCACTGGCCAGATGGGCAGTCAGGACAACTTGTCTTCTTGTTCTTTCTTTGTCTCACCCTGTAGGTCCATCCTGGGGACAGTGAATGGGTGTGGCTAGACTAGGGTAGCAAGGACAGGAGGTGCTTTTGGGGGGAGGGTAAGGGGGTAAGGGACACTTCTGCCCCAGGGTAAGGACAGGGACAGCTTTAAGGAGTAGAGCACAAAAAGCAAGAAGACTTGGAATGGAAGCCCAAAGGCAGCAATGTGGGGGGAATTTGCTGGGCTGAAGCCAGCCCCGTGATTTGGGATGATTGAATTCCCCTGGAAGCGGGGTCACTCACAGCTGTGACCACATGACCTGAGGGCTGGGAAGCCCGGGGCTCTCGCGCAGGCGTCCATGCTAGTCAGTGCAGCACTGTCCTGTTTTAGTAAACTTCCCTCAGAATTCAAACTCACTTATCAACACACGAGGACAGAAGTGGCCCCAGAGCAGATAGCAGAGGAGTACGAAACATCAGGGGGGTTGTAGCCCGGGTGGCTTCTTGGAGGGCAAGCACTGGCTCTGGGCCCCTCAGTTGGTGGATTCCTGACAACACCCCCCCCAAGCCCACTGATGTTGCTTGGCCTTGGGCACAGTCTGGGGAAGGGAGAGAGGGAGGAGGCGCGAGGGCAGAAGAATTGAAGAATCAGGAGATCATGGCTTCCCTTCCTCCCCCCGAGTCAAGGGGGAAATATGATAGGCCGTTTCCCTGAAATGAGGACAGACAGAGGCCACACCCTGCACCCCAACCAGGAGCCATGGGACATGCCGCTTCTCTGCATACCTATTTCCTTGTCTGCATTGAACAGTAGGGGCAGGAAGAGTTCCTGCGGGACTCTGCGGGTCCCCCAGATGATTCTGCGTCCGCCAGACACCCCATCTCCTATTCCTTAGAGAAGAGTCTGCCGGACTCCAGAGTAGCTTTGTGCCGGTGAAAGAGTGATAGAGGTCGGGCTGGGGAGACAGGCGTCCCACCCGAGGCCTAGAACAGGGCCTGGCAGTGGCTAGGTGCTCAGTGGGCATCTGTCCAATTCATGAAATTTTAACAGGACCTGCCAGGTGCAGCTGCTCCAGACTTATGGCTCCTTCAGAAGACAACTGTAGGACCCAGAGCCAGAGCCAGAGTTCTGTGTACCGTGCCTGGTCCCAACCAACTTGAAATGCGGCCTCGCTGAAGAGAGGACATGGGGCAGACGGATTTGGCTTCTCGGAAGGTTGACCTGGGAAGCGCTCAGAGACTAAGGGGTTGGGCAATGGGAGCTGAAGCTGAAAAGAATCACTGGGAAGAAGAGGTAGAGGTGGGGGAAGGAAGAGCTGACAGGAGGGGAGGTGACACGGGGGGCAGGAGCCAGGGGTCAATGAAGGGAGACACCTCCTGCCATGGGCTGGGAGGCCGAACGCCCCCATAGGACTCTTTCCCAGTTCCCAACCCACACAGTGCCCCCCCCACCCCACCCTGCCCCGTGGCCTCCTGTAGGTCCGTGTAACCCACACACACTCCATTCAGCATTCCCCTGCAATGCCAGTTAGCTCCGGGAAGACCTTGAGATCAAAAGCTTGAAAGGATGGAAGCAGGAGGCTGTATTCCCTCCTCAGAGCCAGAACTTGGAAATCCGAATCTGATCAACTTCAAGAACAAGAATTTGGGGACACACGAGTGGATCGTTCATCCCAGTTGGCATTTAGGGGAGAAGCTCCAAGAATGGCCTGCAAGACCCCAGTAGGAGAATGGAAAAGAGACCCCAGATACCCTGGCCCGCTGCTAGGGTAGGGGTGGGGATGGATGAGGGAGCCAGGGAAGAAGGTGGGAGGACTTAGGTGGGTTCCAGAGACTCAGAAAGCCTGAGGAATGGCTGGGAACTCCCTTCCCACGTGCAGGATAACACGGCGTCTTGTGCTTAGGCCGAGCAAGGAGACCCCGAGTCTCACTCACCCGAGGACACTACAACTCTGTGGGTTCGTGATGGAGCAACCCATCCGACTTCTCAGCTTTCAGAGGAAATAACTCTTCAAATGCTTGGCTAGGGAGGCCTGTGAACAGGAAGGAGGGCTTTTCCCTGATCCTGCCTCCCCTGGGCCGGGCTCCAAGACCTTCTCAGTGCCTTGCAAGCACAAATAAAGCTGCATACATCACCATATCCCATACCCCCAATCCATCCCTCTCCATCACCCCATCACACTCCTCCCCAGGGAGGGGAAGCTGCCGCGTGGCCACAGGCCACCTTCACAGAGCCGCACTGGTGGTCTGAGATGGCCGTCCTCCCCACCCTGCACCCCTGGCAGCCGCTCCGGGCCACATCGGGTCACATAGTACCTACCCCTCCCTCTTCTGTCTGAAGTCATTCCTTAGAAGAACTTGGAGGAGTTTGTTGCACGGGGATGCTGTGGATACCCTCAGATGGGGAAGGGACACGGCAAGGGAGGTCAGGACGGACATCGGTGAGATGGGCGGTCAGTGACGATTTGGGGACTGCAGGAAAAGGTTTGGAATGCTGCCCTCCTTGTGGAGGCAAAGAAACTTCGCTCACTTCCGAGGTAGAGTTCGACTTGCATCACTCACGGGCTCAGGCTGGGGTTTGGGGACGGGATTCCCCCTCCCCCGCCACCGCTCTTGTGGTGGGTGATTGGTGTTCTCAAACATGACGTCACACTGAGGACACAGAGCTGGGGCTTACTCTCGTGGGTGATTATCATTTCTGTCCCCTCCAGCAGAAGCTCACCTTTAGCCATCGCCCCCCACCCCAGGCTTGTAGTGGCTCTCCAGGCTGGGGGTGGTTTCCACCTCGAGCTCACCAGACCCCCAGCCCACAGTGTTGGGCCCCAGTGGAGCTCTGTTGCCATGGCGATGACAGGGTCCCTGGGGAAGAAAGAAGGGCCCACAGGGAGAGTGGCACAGCCATCTGAACATCAAAAAAAGGCACTCGTGTTCTGCTCTTCTCCCACTTTGGGGCTCACCCTCTATCCAGGCCAGCCTTGGGCCGGAGCACAGCTCCACGAAGCATCGTGCGAAGCCCTTCCATTTCCCCAGCCAAGATCAGCTCTTGTCTCTCTGACCACCTGCCGCATGAGTTCAGAGTCTGGTCACTGCCATTGGCTCCATTGTGCTCAGTTCAAGGCCTGGCCTGTCCCTCTGGTCTGAGTGGACACTCTCTCTCCACCCTCTTCTGATGCACCTGCCCCCGCGGGAGTGCTCTGCTCAGCTTCCCAATCGGATCCCAGCTTTTGTCAAGGCTGTCTACGGGGCCCACCCTTCCCATCCCCCTGCTTTTACCCCACTTAAGCAACACCTTCCCCGTGCCGTCTTCTCTGAACCCACCGGCCTCTGTGTGCCTACAGAACTCTCCGTCACCCTGAGAAAGCCTACACATTTCTCGCATTCTTAATTGTTCACACGTCTGTCCCCTGCAGAAGTCTTAGTCCTAGTGTCCTCTGTGTTGATGTTGTGTCCAATAAGGGCTTGTCTTGCCTACATGGGGTGGGGAAGGGTGGGGGTGTGAGAGGACCTGGAGAGGCTGCCCAGTCGGGGCTGGGGACCACCGCCTACAAGGCCAGGGGTGGAGGCCGCTAAGGAGCAGAGGGTGGTCAGAAGCCTCCGGCCTCGCCTGGCTCTCAGTCATGGCTGCCTACAGGTGCCGGTGAGGGGCTCCGAGGGGGGGTCGATGACTAGACCAGGCTCAGATCTCTTCCCGCCCTCACTTGGGGGCCAGGTGGGGCCTCTGTGGGTAATTCTGACTCCATGATTCTTCATGCAGTTTACTCCAAGTCTGATGAATGTGTCCCCAGTGATCTTAAAGCTTAGAATGTCTGAGCCAAAGAAGAGACTCTGAGAAAGTTCTAGAATGGAACCTGGAGGCAACTGAAGCTTGGATGCAGCATGTAACTGCTCACCCACTCACGAAGTCAGAGCTGGAACTGCGCCCCAGGCCCTGCCTTTTTCCCACTCCATTGAGACAAGAACATGAATTTCTTGACAAGCAATCTGCTAATATCTCTCTGGGCTGTGTGCGTGAATGTTTCAGGATGCCAGGATCCATCTAGTGTCTCCTTACACTACTCTTTTGCACCAAGGAATGGCTCACACCATCCTACGCGGGGCTGGCTGATTCCCCCTTGAGTGGAAAGACGATGGTGTGAAGGACAAGGGCCGCGTGAGCGGGTAGAAAAAAAAAAAAGAAATGAGGAAATATTTCAAGGGAACAAAGACAAGTTAAAGACAAGGAGGTAACTCCCTGCGCGCCCCCCACCCATCAGCCTGAATGTTGCCTTTGGTTAAAAGCCCGTTTAGGGTGTGGGCAAAAAAATGAGAACTCTGCCAGGATTGATTCCAAATTCCACCAGATGGAGGCCGGGAGGAAGCCTGGCAGTTCGGAGGGAACGACTACGGAGCGCTTTGTGAACTGGGAAGGTGAGACAAGTGTGCCTTGTCTGGATCCCCGAGGGGCCCGCTTTATGAACCTGTGGCTACTTGCTGGCCAGAGGCCGGAGAGAGGACTACAGTCCCAAGACCGTGCTCGGCTTGCTACCACACAGGGCCTTGTGGGGCAGCAACAAGGAATCCTAGCATGTGAATCCTAACATTCACTCTTTTGACATTCTTTTTTTACAGGTTTTAAAGGACATTCCTATATTATTTCAAGTCTCCTTCTTAAGTATGGATAAAGAGCAAGGAGAAAAAAAGCCTCCCTGGAGAGATTCAGACACGTGTTTGTGTTCGTTCGCTCAGTTCTGGAAGGGGGTAGAAAGACACCAAGGTCCATCTGCCTCTCAGCCACAGTATGCCTCCCCTTTCCCTCTCATGGCGGCCACAGCTTGACCCACTTGTGTCCCTCCCAAATAGTTGTTTCTCGGCTTCCCATCCCAATCTCCATCCCAACTCCACGCCTCCCCTCCCCCTAGCCTCGAAGCTGCTGTCCCCCGCACCCCCATCAGGCCTGCCTCTGGAGCCTGGCTCCTGAGAAGCTGCCATCAGCTATGCCCTCTGGCCCCCAGAACGAGCAGTGGGCACGCTCAGCAGAAATGCTCCTCAGCTAGCAGAGATCAGTACGTCAATAGAAACGTCAAGCTGAGCATAAACAGAGGAAGGTTGAGAAAAGCTGGGGCAGGGGGCTAAGTAGGCTCTGGAAGGTAAAGAGCCAAAAACCCTTGTCTAGGGAACAACTCCACCGAGTAAGGGCCTCACCTGCATTGTCAACGAAGAGAGACTCATTAATCCAGTCCCCAGGAATTAGGAACCCACCACGACTCCCACCCGGCAGAGACTGAAGTCCGTCTCTACTCTGTGGTGAGGAGGGTTTGCTGAAAGCGACAGCCCCCACCCCCCCATTAGATCTCCGCAGATGGGGACTTGCCCCTGGGCTTCATGGGGACATCCTGAGTGATTTCTAGCCAGGCCTTCCTCGGGGATGTCTTTGTATCTTATGTGCCTCACCAGATTGTAAGCTCCATGAGGACAGGGACAGGGACTGGGAGCCTCCTGAGCCAAGCACACAGCACCTCCGTGCCTACCTCAAGCACCCAGCAAACCCCTGAGGAACTGCCTTGGGGCATCTGGGGCAGGCTGGCCAGGCAGCAGTTGACCTGTGAGGAAGCAGACCCCTTGGATTTTGAGCAGAGCACAGAAGGCCCCGAGGGGTCAAGATGAGTAATGAGAATGAACTATTCTTATATAGCTTAAAGAAGCTACAGTAGCTCTCCAAAGGCTTCTTTCCCGGAAGGACATTGGTCTGGTGCCCACAGCTGGCCGGGGAGTGCGGGGGCCATCTGGATGAGCCCGGGGGGTCTTGTTGGCAGAACTTCAGGGGAGTGTAAGGGAATAGGCCGCTTGTCAGAATGCCGATGAACCAGGCTGGCAGGGGTCTCCAGGGTAGGGTGTTCATTTCTCTGTCCTTTTCCTTGAGGGACTTTGGAAAAATAGACCCAGAACAATGGGGAAACCATTTGGGGATTTCTTAAGACATGGGATCTCTGTGGAGGTGTGGCCAAGTGGGTTTGGGGGCGGGGTTCTCCGTCATGCATCCTTGGATCATGTTTTTGAAAAGGGAGGAGGAAGCTGACCTGTCGGGTGAACATTCTCAGTGTTTGTTAAATATGAGAGGGCTTACGGCATTTTTTTAACCATCTGGAATTCCTCGAAGTGCCCAGGTGCCTTGTGTAAATGACTTGGTCTCTTTACACCTGCTACACAGTTTATGCTAGCCCACTTAAGGGATGGAAGCTTCGAGAGGGAAGGGGGTGGTACAGAGTGAGAGAGGAGAGAGAGAAGCAGTTTTGGAGTCCAATAGGGGAGGGCTGGGTGCCTAAGAGTTTCAGCAGGAGTGGTCTGGGACTGCTGGAGAGCAAGGGGAAGTCATTGCTCAAGACCCTGGTGGTGGCGGCCACACCCCCGGAAAGTCACCTTTGAGATTCTGGGCTCTGGGTTGACAAAGAATCGTCCTCTTAAGAATCAACTGATCCAAGAGGTTCACTGGGCTTGATAAAGGGGACCAGTGAGGTAGAAGAATCTGGAGTTCTTGACATGGATCAGGAAATGATCCCACTGGGGAGAGACTCAGGGGTCTGCTGCCAACACTGGTAACCAGACAGCACTCTAAGAACTCGGGGATGTGCCTTGGGCCAGCGGCTAGGCTGAACAGCCTCCAGCCGAGACTATGGGACCGTGGTGGGTGGTCCCACAGTCGGGTGGGGTAGACACCAGTTCCTGACAGTAAGTGATCAGGGCAGTTTGAGCTTGAAGTAGAGAAGCAGAGGGGAGCACAGGGCTCTGAGCAGATGGCTGCTGCCTTCCCCTGTGGGATCATGGGAAGACAGATGAGTCAAAAGAAAAGATGCTGGTGGGTAGTGGGGTTATCTTGGGGGGAATATTCTGGATCAGTGACCCCTCAGATTCTCCACCTTGATCCTAGATGGAGTTGCCCTTGGCTCTCCCTAATTTTCGGCTTGCCTTGGGAGACGGTGTATTAGAACATTCTGGGCCCTGATGTGGCAGGAACATGGTGGCACCCACAAGCCTGGGGACTGACCAGAAATGGCCTCAAGAGTGATGCCCGATGGTGACCTCTTTGCTCAGCCAGCAAGTTACAGCACGCCACAACTCAAGGACCTTGGAGATTTATAAAGTCTTGTTGTATCCCTCCTCTGGTTGGAGCTTTCCACAGGCACTTCCCAATGGGCAAGTTGAGGCTACTGGCTTTCAGAGACGGGGTCTTGTCTGAGGGTACACAGCAGCTTAGTGGGAGAATGGGCACCAGACTCCAGCTCCAGACTGCTCACCTCTGGCCTTTTGTACTCTTGCCCTTCCCCTCTGTCAAGCTGGAAAGGGGTCCCCAAGTCACCCCAAGAAAAGGCTCCCTGGAATGTGAGCGTGTGCAGGGCTCTCTCTGCTTCCAGGCACCTTCCAAGCCCCCTTGGAGGGAAGTGACTGAGACAGTCTTGCCTGTTGCTGCCTGCTTTGCCTTTCAACTTTGCAGACTGAGAGTTGGAGGGGACTCCCCATGCCCCACCCCCCGCCCACAGAGGAGGTGTTCCCCACCCAGCAGACCACTGAGAACAATTTGCACCGGCAGTAAGTGGAGAGGGGGCTGCCTTAGTCCCTTGGGGATGGGTACCTGCAAGCATCTGCAGAGTGCCAACTGAGCCCCTCAGAACAGGGGCAGCCCAAGAGCTCCACCAACTCAGTGGCCAGGGAGTGACCCCAAACAAGGCAGGGGTCCAAGGCGTGGTGTATCTGACATGGAGAGATTTGCTGGCTTCCCTCTGGGGCTGCCTCCCTTCCACCTTGGGGCTCAAAGACCCCGTTAAAGTGGGGGCTTTCTGGCCTGGGCCTGGGCTCCAGCCCAGGGGCTTCCTCAGTGGGGAGGAGGTTGGAAGTGGGGGGTTGCCTTCACTTATCTCCTGTTCCTTGCAGTGGTAATGGGGCTGGGTTTGAGAAAGACTTTGATCTTGAAATAGGTAGTCCTGCATCCAAGTCTTGGATTTGCCACTGACTAGCTGTGTGACCTTGAGCCAGTCCCTTTGTATTTCTGTAGAAGGCCTTCACAGAGTTTCTGTAAGGATCAAATGAGATAAGGGGTGGAAAATCGCTTTACTCTGTGTAAGGCGGCCTATAGTGGAAATGGAGTTTACTTTTGGGGGTTTGGGGGTTTTGGGCCTGGGAGGGTGGATACCTTTGCAGGGAAGAATCCGTGCCGTGAGGGATCGAGGGGGCCCAGAACACAACCGCCACCGACTTTCCTACCTTGATACGGGACAGGGAGCTGGCTCTCCAGAATGTGGGGGCTGCCTGGGTAGGCAGGGGCCTGCTCAGCACAGTTGAAGAGCCACCAAGCAGAAGGAAATGAAATCTCACTGGCTGCTCAGCGTCCCCAGATCTTTTTACTGCACATCATAAATTATCATCCTGTTTTATTCTCATTTTATAGCCTCTTCCAGGCCGTTTCTGGCATTTACTCTTTGCTCTGGGCCAACTGTGTTAGAAATGGTTTCCTGGGCTTTATCTTTCTCTGCCGACATCTCGAAGTTCTGGCAACTGACCCAGCAACTGGGTGGGGGGCGAGGGGCAGCTTTTGTCACCACCTGTTGGCTGAGGAAACATCAAAGCTGGTTGCTGAGGGGTGACGCCAAAGCTGGGGTGTCAGAATCCCAGCCGGATTCTGGAGAAGAGTCTCACTTCCCGGGACCTGGGGCTCTAATGCAGACAGCTGTCAGGAGGTGAGGACAAACTCTTTGGGGTCGTTGGCTCTGTCTTGGAAGTGGACCATCCAGCCGTTTTTGTATTTAGAAGGGTCAGGACGACCTCCAAGATCCTTTCCATTGTCAACATCCTGGTTCTACCATTGTGAGGGGCAAGGGTGTGGGTGGGAAGGAGGAGGAGGGTCTTGACAGCGAGTCATGAGCCTTCCATTCTAATCCCAGTTTTAGTACTAGTTAGTGGCCCTAGGCCAGTCCCTTCCCCCCAACTGGCTGTCAGCTTCCTCATGTGTAAAGTCAAGCCCCGAGCTCCTAACACAGCCCCACTAGGACCAGGGAGAGATCACTGTGCATGCGGAGAGCATCCAAGCCTCTCTTTGCCAAGTGACAGATTCGCACAACAAATTAATGTACCGTCAAGTGTGACGCACAACAGTTCTGTTTTGAATGAAATGCTGGCTTTTCAAATGAAGGCAATGGATTAGGGAAGATGTGAATGGTGCTCATGAGCTTTTGATATCACATTTTTCCTTGAGTTTTTGGTATCCTGATTCAGGGGAAAGCCAAATGGAAAGCCAAATGTGTCAAATGGAAAAGGACCTTGCTCAATACAATTTTTGTAATTAGCTGTCAGTTATCATTTTCCCCAATCTATGTCTATGGCGTGACCCTGTTGCACCCATTTTGCAGATGCAAGATGGTAAGAGATAGAGCTGAACACACTGAGTTTGTGATGAATGGGAGGACTGGGTGGGGAAGGGGATGGCTGGCCTTAGGATACTCATAGTAGGGGGTGGTGAGGAAGGGCTGGGGGAAGGAAAAGACTCTGCTTTTAACATGCCTAATATAAGAAGGTAACAAGACACCTACTCAAAAATATTCTGAAGAGTGACCCAGGGTGGCGGCCAGGGAGAGGCAAGGTGTGTGTCGTTCATGTTAGAAACCATCAGAAATGAAGGAGGAAGGACAAGCTGTAGAGACTGTAGGACTGAGTGAGGATCATCTCTCCCTGGGCCTCAGCTTTCTCATCTGTAAAATAAGAGGGTTGTACCAGAGAGCCTCCGTACTTCATCCGCCTGGCACTGAACCCAGCACGGAGGCGGGGAGGAGATGGAGGATGTCTCAGAACAGGCTTGTCAACGCTCAGGCAGGCCCCGAGAATTCAGAGAGAGGCCCCAACAAAGGAAATTGTGGTACAATTTGCACTCAGCATTGCCGATAAACCTAGAAATGTTAAAATTCCGCTATCTGGATTTGTTTATGAAAAGTAACTGTCAAAAAATGTAGCTTCCAGGCCAAGTCACAGGACTAGAGGGAACCCTGCACTCCACGTTCCGGCCAAGTGAATGCCGAACAATTCTTTGCAGGGCAGTGTTAAGATTGATGAAATAAACATATACTCCCGTTTCAAGCGCAGGCCACAAAATCACACCTTGTGGGTGTGTGCACACATGCATGCATGCTTAACATTAGGGAACACGGAGAGCACTAAGCTTTTCAGTTTTTTTGGTTTTGGGGTTTTTTTTTCTTTGAAAGGCTCCTGTGCCAGAGATTCCAATGGCAGAAAGAAGCGGGGGCAGGTCTAGGACCGGTACATGTTGGGGAAACATTTTCCAATTTACCAAGCTATGAGCACAGGTTCCTCTCTTTTGAAATCCCCAAAGCTCTCTACTTTGAGTATCTTAAATGAGGAAGCAACATTCTTTGTGGTCACCCTGAGGCAAGGCTATCGCTAGAACCATCTGAATCACAGCTCCTTTGCTGGCTGAGTCCAGCTCAGGTGTGCACAGCTTTGAGACAGCGCGCCTTGCAGGGGGTGTGCATCGGGAAAGAAATGGGCCTTCCTTGGCAAAGTCTTGTCCCATCAGCCCCAAACCACAAGGTTGAGTTTCCCGTTGCCATGCTATGGGCCCAGTTGGAAAAAACTCTAGTAAAACTCTGGCTCTCTTCCTTGGACTTCCTCCCATTTCAGCAACCTGCCTTGCTCTAGGCCTTCTGAGTTCGGCAGAGAATAATCTATTCTCATCAAAGACATATGGAAAATGATACCATCTTTCATTGGTACAGCACTTTGCCCACTCTATGTGCATACACATATTAGATGATCTCAATTCTAAATAGAATGAAATAGCCCACTAAGTCAATAAGCTCCATTTCTTGAGAATTCTGGAAGGAAGCTTCAAGCACCGTGAGATCAATCCCCTTAGCCTACAGAGGGTCTGACAGATCCCTTTAAAATTACAGTAAAAAAAAAAAATAAGAGATCTCACTCCTGAGAATGAGTTTGCAAATATACCATCGAAGGCAAATTGTTTTAAATAAAATTCAACTTCATGTGCCAGGCACTGAGCTAAGTGCTATAGGGAATAGAAAGTAAGACGGAGCCCCAGCTCTTGAGGGGCAAACAGTCTAGCTGCGGCAACTGGAGTAGGTACATCCTACACTCATCATATCTCATGAACACCACTAGGTAACCATCACATCACCCTTAATGCCCCAGAAGATGGGCTGAAGAGTGCCAGGACAGACTCCCCAAGTATGAGGAGAGAAGAGGCCGCATTGAAGATGGCAGATAGTTTGGAGACCTGGTTTAGGGAGAAAGGGAGTCTAGCATTGTGGAGGATGTGACAAATAGAAGAAGGGAGAATTTAATTAAACCACGCTCTGCTGTGATCTAGCTTCTCACTTTCCAGACCCTCTTACTCCCTCCTTGTCTGTCCTGGCACCCAGATGTCCAGGCAAATCCTCTGTCCTCGGGTTTCTCTTACTGGGCCAGTCCCAGGATATCCCCGGGGACTTTCTGTACTGGAGCCCCAGACCACCCCATGTCTCCCGACCCCTCTCCATCTCACTACTTCTTTGTACAGCAAGCCCCAAGGTTTTGGTCTTTCTCGTTTCTCCAAGAGGGATCTGCCTCCTCTCAAGCCTTACTTTTGAGAACAGTTTGCCTGCTCTTCACTTCCTTGCTGTGTTAAGTTTAACTACAGAGAAAAAAAGTTGACCAAAACAGAAACCTTGAGAAATGATGAGACACGGAGTCTTCAAAAGATACCATGTGTCCTGGCTCCTAGTTTATAGTTTCTGATTTCCTTCTGGAAGCACCACGGGAATTTGGCCCTCTGCCTTTTAATGCCCAGGGTTGTACTAATAAAAAAAAACCGGCCCCTGTACGGAGTCTTTCCTGAACCTCACCCGCCAGGAGGCCGGCAGAGGGCTTCAGAGGGGAATCACGGTCACCTCCAAAGGCTCCCTGAGCTCTGAAGTGCTCCCGGCCTGGCCAGGCATTCCCCTCCTCTCGACCATCCCAAGCCTGATTATCCAGGACTGATGGCTGGTTAGCCCTCCTACCAGGCTTCAGCCCCTTTCCTAGAATTACCAAGGTTTTCAAAGATATTCTCATTTGGGATGTGACATAACTGAGCCTGGGGCCCATCAGCAGGTGATCTGAAATTGACGCTTCCCAGAGAAAAATCTGCAACAATGTGAATATCCTCCTCCTCTCAAACCTCAGCCTCTCCCCCCCTCCCATGTTCCCCCCCCCCCCCCCCCTCCCCAGGAAGCTTGGTACACACACACACACACACACACACACACACAGCCAGAGGAGGTGAAAGCACAGCTGGGAGTCCCTTCTAGATGCACCTGCTGTCACTACCACTTTCACAAGAGACAAGGTGCAATGCTCTCTAGTCTGAGACCTCCTCTCTGCGGGGTAGGGGGGTGAGGGAGGCAGAGCAGCTCTGGCTTCTGCTGTGGACCCCCTTAACCTGTTTGTCATGGGCCACAGGGAAGAATTCTCCCCCTCCCCTAGTCTTGCTTACATCCTTCAGTATCCCCCCCCCCCCACTTCAGACCATCACAACACACATCTGCATTTTAAAGGTAAGTCCCTCTAAGCTTTTGCTACGGTAGAGTCCAAGCTGTAATTAAAAACAAATTTCTCCTTCTTCCTTCCTCTTTTGGGGAACAGTTGCTTGTAATTTACCAGGGCTTTCAGTGAGAATAACAGTCATAGATGGATCAGGTGGGAGGGCCAGGAGGAGGTTACTGCGAAGTAGTTGGACTGGGTCATCAGTGAAAATGAGGACAATTATAAACTTTCTATTTTAATGGATTTACACTAACAAATGGTTTAATTCCAGAGCCACCTCTTGTTTGCCTCAAGAAATAGCCGATAATAGCCGATTCACTTTCCATTTTGTAAAAGGTCTTGAGGTATTTAAAAGCAATGAGTGGGGGTGGTGAGGTGGGAGCACGGCGGTGGTTGGTGGCAACTACTTTCAGTTTATTAATTCTACTTCCTCCAGGTTTCTCTTAGAGGCCGTTAAAATGAAAGGAAATGGGTTTTTTTCACCCCCTCTCTTTTCACACCACTGCTTTATCTCCTCACTGGAGTTGGAACCTCAGTGGGGAAGAAAGGCAGAAGAGTGGGGGAGGAAAGACGCCAGTTATCCAGGACTCTGTCTAGAATAGGGAGAGAGATGTAGCTTGCCCACTCCTTCCAGCAGAAAGATGCTTTGGAGAAACAGGCCTGAATTTTTCTTGAGGAAGCTAAAAGCCTTCAATCTCAGGGTGGATGGGAGGAATGGAAGGTTCAGGGGGTAAGTGGGCCTTTGAAGGCACCCCAAACTTCTGGGCAGGGCTTTCAGTCTCCTCGGGTGAGGTGAGTCCACCGCAGCCCCACCTCTCCTGCTCACTCAACGTCCGTGACACCCTGGCACTGTCCATTCCTCCTCAAACCCAAGGACTTGGGAAGACG